>JAPYYA010003127.1:0-13205 GCA_028533165.1 Leontopithecus rosalia | reverse complement strand
CGGGTTCTGGAGTCAGATTTTTATTCGGAGCCTTTGACTGCTTATGAGTCTCTTGATCTATTTCTGAACAACGTCCAAAAATTAAAAAAAAAATTGTACTTATAATAATTTGGGAAACTTCAACTACAAATTGTACTTTTCTTTTCTTCACCCGGAGCATGCGGTTCTCTCTCTCAATCTCTCTCTATACACATAGATATACACGCATGTACACGTGTGTGTATATATGTATGTGTATACACACACGTATCTCTTTAAATTATATGTATGTAATTTAAATATATAGTGTATGTATAATATGTAGTATATATCCTATATATTATAAAAATCTAACTACAGATCTCCCCACACAGTCATTAAAGTGTTTTTGTGTGTGTGTGTGTGTGTGTGTGTGTGTGTGTGTGTGTGTGATGTAAAGACATTGATAGATATTTTCTTAGTAGCATTAAATATATGCCCTTTGATGGCTTTAAATAATTTTTTCAAAATGTCATCAATATTCCAAGGTTGCTCAGTGCCCGTAATTGTTGAAAAGAATGCAGTGATCATGTCCCCTAGCACATGCCAATATCATTAAGAAGTCAGCAACTTTGTGGCTGCTTACAAATCCTTATCACAGAGTAAGTAACACCTGGTGTAAGCCAGGGTGGCATTGAATAAAACAGTAAACTTTATACTGTGTACACTTTAATTCATGCAAAGTACAAAGTTGTCCTTTACCATGAGTTTGATTCAGCGTCTTAAGACGCCCTCATTATCAGTGAGAACAGAGACTTCACACTTTTTTCTGTTTCCTGCTGTCTAGGCCTCAGAAGAGGTTTTAAGGCCGGAGAACTGTTGATGGAAGTGCTGACCGGTTCTTTTAGAGCTTTGATCAGAGTAATTGTATTACATTGAAAAATTACATTCTCTTCTATTAGTTATTTAAAAATGTGAGATGGCCTCCTTGGTCCTAATCTTTACAGCAATGAAAAACGCATGTAGAACACTGTGGGCTGAAACTGATCCCGTGAATGGCATCCGCTGCTTCAAGTCTTCACTGCTGTGCCTGTTTCACCACCCGAGATCCTCCAAACAGAAATGGTCTTACGTGGTCCTGCCTTACGTAAAGCAGAATATGAATACACTGATGTGTACCTCCCAATACGTGCACTTAAGGCCTACGCATTCCTCATGTCTTGTCAAGTATCTTTGTGGGGTTATTTAGCTAAAATACAAGCTAATATAATTCTTTCATATTTCTTTTTTTTTTTTTTTTGAGACGGAGTTTCGCTCTTGTTACCCAGGCTGGAGTGCAATGGCGCGATCTCAGCTCACCGCAACCTCCGCCTCCTGGGTTCAGGCAGTTCTCCTGCCTCAGCCTCCTGAGTAGCTGGGATTACAGGCATGCACCACCATGCCCACCTAATTTTTTGTATCTTTAGTAGAGACGGGGTTTCACCATGTTGACCAGGATGGTCTCGATCTGTTGACCTCGTGATCCACCCTACTCGGCCTCCCATATTTCTTTTTTTCAAAAGTAAGTTCTCCACAGATTTTGTTCTGGAGAGGTGTTCTGAGTAATGTCATTTCTGAAAACTTCAATAGTACTACTCACCAAAACCAGACAGAATGCTACTAAACTATGAATTATGAAGGATCTTTAGGGCTTTTGCAGATACAGTTGTTACCGGACTTGAACGGTGATTTCGGCCTTTTCACTGGAACACAGCCATTTGGGTTTACATAACACACACAAATCATCCACAGGCTATATGCAGTTGATAGGCCCTGGGTTCACAAATGCAGTATCTGGCCACCATTTGAGGGGTGTGTGGAAGAGCAGATACACTCCTACCATGAGGCAGCCTGCAGAGCACTTAGGGCCTGCCTGGGGTCCACGCCTGGGTCATTTGCTGAGGCCATGCAATTGGTGAGTACAAGGACATTCGAGGGTTTCAAAGATCGATTGCTTAACCTTTGCTAACGTTTCCTTCTGACCGCTGTGGTTCTTGCAGAGCTCCCTTTGCACAGCTGAGCTGTGACCTGGGAGTCGGGCGAAGGTCACCGGAAGCTCTTCCTTTCCCTCACAACCTCCACTGTCACTCACCTCTACCTGCCAGTCAGTGCTCATGGATACTTGTCCCGCAATTGATTAAATCCATGATTATCTATGAAATCAACACAAATGCTCATACTGTCTTTCACGATAGGCTGCCTGTACAACTGAACCCGAGGCAGGCCAATGGCCAAGGCATCTGGTCATTTCACACCTGTGCCAGAGGTGGCAGCTGCACAGAGATTTCCAGTGTCATCAATTCTATCCTTCCTGCCTATGGATGACATAAAGGTCATGGACCTGAGGCTCTGGGACAGCAGAGAATAACGCCAGGCAGGGTCCCACCGTGACCAGGAGCACACTCACACAGAAACTGCTGATTTCTGAGCTTTCCCGACAGTCAGGTGCTCACACTCAGCGAATGCAATGATCATTTATACCCAACAATAAGCTGTACTGCTGAATATTATTTTTTTCTAATGACTCATTATCCTGGAATAATGAGGAGATGAGTAGAATATAAGTGTATTAGAAACATAATTGCTTTTCTATTCAAACAGAAGCACACCATGTACACATGGGGGAAATGCCTAATGAATAGGAGAATCTTTGCTCCTTTTCAGTTTGTGGCGGTGCTGGCCCATAAAAGTGTATTTAAAACCCTAATTGCCTTTAATTCCATCGGTTACCTGATGATTTCTTTGGCCACAGCGCGTGCTTTGCTGCTTATCCTGCGCTGCCTTTTCCAGCAGTATTGCTACCGAGTGTGGTGCAGATCTACATGTTAGTTATGACCTCTTTCTCAACATAGATATGGACATTGATGTAAATAATTTGCAAACATTGAGGGAAAACAGCTTAACTGTATTACATTGGGCAAACTGCATGTACTTATGATACACACACGTATACATGGATATACACACGTATTTATATATGTATCACATGAGAACATAAACTGTGTGTATACACATATCTATACATAATGTGTATGTATTATACGTAAATGATCCATATATGTTTAAAAATATGTATGCATATAAAAATTCAGTAATGCTAAATTTTAATTGAGCACACAAATGTTATCTATGTAAGCTATTAACATCCATAAAGTTAGAGGGAGCGTGCGTGCACACACACACACACACACACACCTGCCTGCTTGTATTCTCCAAGCACATCACCAGGAAGCGGTAATTTCCTAGGATTACCAAGGCATGCAAGTAAGAGCACCAGAGCCGTGAACAGTGGGGAGGGCCTCCAAGTGCACAGATATCTCATTTGTGGTGTTATTCTCCACAGTACAGTTCTCAAGGACTGGCATTTCTCTCTAAATTGAATTTAAATAAGCTTTATTTGGTGTTTAGAAGCAGACGCCCTCATTTGCCGAGCTTGTTCACTTTGCTCCTTGGATCTGAGAATCCCACTGGTGCAGACATACACCTTTCCCCGAACTCCTACCTAATCCACAGTACCCACAGCTGTGTACCTTGGTTTGCTTTATTGAATCTGCCTCTGTCCTGGTCAGCACTGCGTGCCGCTGTTCCAGAAGGCATTCCAGTGAAATCACATCCTGCATTTCTTGGCTTGATCCTTTCAGAACAGGCCAGTCCTTTTCCTGAGCTGCTCCTGTGAAGCATAGCTGACTTCAAGGGCCATTAAAATTAGAAATAGCATAAGATCCATGTGCAAGTCATTTAACCCATTTATTCATTCCTTCTTAAGCACATCTAGATCTAAAGTGTTTAAGTGTCTAATGCCCACTGAGTCCCTTAGCCTACATCCGTTTCAGTTTGAAAAGCAAGAAATAATCGACAAAGTTTAGAAGTGATTCTAGGACCTGCGGTATTCTCTCTCTTAGGTATTGCAAAATCTGAATGCCCATGGATGAGTTTAAGGGAAACACAGAGTGTACAAAGCTGTTCTGAGCAGAATAGACAGGGTTAATCCCTCCAGCCCTCATCTAAAAGAAGTGACAATGAGAAAGATAATAGTTATACAGTGAAACATCATTATATAATTACTGCATCTAATGTTTCCCTGCGTATAATGTTCAAGTTCAGAAATCTCAGCCAGGGGCCCATAAAACAATTCTTGCGTTTTATGTTTTTCTGCTTATGCTGTTTTATTTCATTCTTTTGGGAAAAAATGTAAAAATAATTTACTGAAGTAATAATTAGGGCTTATAAAGCACTTTGTAACCTATAACAATCTGCAAACTGTTACCAGAGGTTGGTTATAGTTGTCTAAACACTTTTGCACAGAGGGAAACTGAGGGAGAGACTTACTTTGTAGGCTGGAAGGTCCTTGAGGGCAAGGATTATATTGCAGTGAAATTTGTAGACCTCATTAGACCTACCACGGCTGTGGAGGACGCTCAATAGGAAATGCTAGCGGATTCAAACTGACAGGTGGGTGTCCAGGGGGCTCGCTCCCGTGTGAGGACACGCGGAACACTGGGGCCCGGCCCCTCCCAGCCTGCGCCATGGTCGTGATGCTTGGCCGGTGGGATCATTGGGGCTCTGGTTCTCACAGCAGCCCCCGAAGGGGCTTCCCATTTTTCAAATAAGAAAATCAGCGCCCAGCAAAATCGAGCAGGTTGTGTCACTTCGCACAGTGGGACCAGCAGGATGTTCAGACTGCGAATTCCATCTGCCCTCTGCCTGCAGAAACGCGCACCGGGGTGGCTCCTAACCCCGGGGCTGCCTGCTACACCTCTCCGGGTGCATCCGGGAGGACACCTGGAGAGACAGGTGGAAGGGGAAAGGGAGGAAGGGGGAGGACGGCTTTGCCTCCCGCCGTCTCCATCTCCACCCCGTGTGTGGCTTCTGCTCTCTGGGGCTGAGCTCTGCCAGGGGCCTCTGCCTCGGTGTCGTGGGGTCGGGGGTTCACCCCACACACCACCCATGGCCAGCCAGGACCAGGGGCGCCCACATTCGGCCTGTCCCCGGCGAGGGCTGGGGGCCGCGCATCCACGCAGGCTCAGCCTCCTCTGCAGGGCCCTCTCCCAGCGCTGCCATCGCCGTCAGGAAGGCGAGGCTGGTTGGGCGGGTCTCGGCCACGGACCACCCTCTTCCTCCTGCCAGCGCAGCCTGGACACTCCCGAGACCAGGAGGCCTCCCCCGAGAGGCTGCACCGAACCCACGCCCCGGGGAGTTCAGGAGCCACAGGAGCCACGGGCAAAGGCTGGGGCAGAACCTGGAGTGTGCACAGGGCTGGCTTTGGTTCCAGCAAGTTGGTTAGTGCCTGACACACGCTCCTGTGTGCACCTGTGCCTGAGCAAAACGGCAGAACGCTTCTTTTCATGACATTTCCCTCCCTGAGCTGCCTGCTTGTGAGGGTGTTTTGGGCTGATTCAGTGAATCTTCCCGGGCAGTCCCCACAGGTGCACGCGCACACACGCAAATGCACACACAGGCACACACATGAACACACACACATACGCACGAACGCACACACACAAATGCACACAAAGGCACACACGAATGCATGCACATACGCACACACATGCACACACACAAATACGCAGGTGCACACACATGAATACACACACAGATGTGAATGCACACACACACGAATGCACACACACATGAATGCACACACACAGATGTGAATGCGCACACACACACATGCACACACGTGTTCACACACCTGCACGTTCGCAGAAGCACCCGCCTCGATTATGCAGGTTCAGTCTCCTCCCTGCTCACGAGTGACTTTAGCGTGGACATTGGGTGACTCCCGGGGGGTTCTGCTTGCTGAGCCTCTTTTAATGCCCACCCCAGAGGGAAGCGCTTAGCACACGTTTCATTCCAGTTCCTGTTTTTCAAGTAAGTCACGCTCAGATTTACTGGCTACGGCTTTTCACAACAATTTATGTGTCTTCTTTTTAACGTCCTCCGTACACTTTAGAATGCAATGGATCATTTCCCCAGAGTCAGGTCCGTCCTGGGCAGGAGGTTACATGTTTATGGAGTCGTGTCAGCAGCCAGAGAGCCTTTCAGAGGCCACTGTGCTTCTGGGTGGAGCCAGTGTGCTTGTGCTGTGAACCCAGGTGCACTAACCTTGAAAGATGGCATATCCCCAACACCATCAACACCGCCTCGTGGAATTTTAGGATTTTGTAGAACGTGATATCAGCGTTTTGGCCTGTGGCACTTAGTCTCTTAGAGAGTTCCCACATAGGTGGGCAGCCGGCCGTGAGCTGCGTGTTCGGAAATTGCAGCGCTGCCCAGGGTGCCCATGGCGTCTCTGCCCTCAGTGACCTCTGGTCGGGCCTTCTGGCTCTCAAGCTCTGGGGTGCACAGCGCCTTACAGATATTATCAATAAATATTTGCAGAAAAAATGGGGAATGCAATTCTCTCCTATTTTATATACACAAAATAGCAACCATTTAACTGTTAACTCTGTTTTAATAGTGCCTTGAGATGAATTTAAGAAAAATACACTTCAAATGTAACATCACTGTCATACGTAATGGATAATGATGGCGCTTCATTTGTGCTGAGATGTATTAGAGCAGTTAGGACAAAAGGGCACTGGAGGTGCCGGGCGGGGCCTTCATGTTGGCACACGTTTATCTCTATGCATATTTACATGTTTTCCAAATGTGTGATACCCTGGGAATGAGAGAATCATGCTTTCTGAGTTATAAAGCACTTACATTTCTTTAAAATATGAGGAGAATTTGGTAATAACACACTAAGAAAGTTAACCTTTATCTTCTGGCTTATTTAAAAACCATAAAAATTATATGTCAATGTCGAATGAGTTTAGTGACATTATAAAGTAAAATGTATTGTGACATCCCTATAACTATTTTAGCAGTGACATGTGCTAACTCAGTACCTCCGTGTTTTGTTGTTATATATACAGATGTCATTACATAGAGATAAACATATAAATATACATGTGACTTTGTATATGGAATACATGCCATTTGTTTATAATGTACTTTTGCCAAATAGTAAAAATAAAAATGTGAGTAGTGAAAAAATTAATACGATTTTAAAAGAAGAGATTTTTTAGAGTAGTCAAGAGTTTTAAATATTGTAATTTTCAGAACTCAAGGAAGTTACTTTAAATCTTTTTGGAATGTGTTTAACACAGATGACATAGGCCTTTTAATTTGCTTATCTGACTTGAGGACTTTCCATCAGCAAAGCACACTTCAGGTTTCACAGTGGTTGCTGGAGGAAAGCCATGCCCATGCCAGGCGTAACAGCCCTGGAGTGGGGACGGAGCAGGTGCCCTCCTGGCATGTGCAGTGGCCCCTGTGTGGGAGGCTGGCCTCCCTGAGCACAGGATGTCCACCAGGGCACCCCCACTGGAAAACGACGAGCCCAGGAGGACCAAGGGCAGTTCCACATTCAGCTGCTGGAGACTGAAGTTCAGAGTCTCCGTTGTGTGACAGAGGGAAAGGCATCTTTTTTTTTTCTTTTTTTTTTTTTGAGACAGAGTTTCAGTCTTGTTGCCCAGGCTGGAGTGCAATGGCGCGATCTCAGCTCACCGCAACCTCTGCCTCCTGGGTTCAGGCAATTCTCCTGCCTCAGCCTCCTGAGTAGCTGGGATTACAGGCACGTGCCACCATGCCTAGTGCTTAGTTTTTTGTATTTTTAGTAGAGATGGGGTTTCACCATGTTGACCAGGATGGTCTTGATCTCTTGATCTCGTGACCCACCCGCCTCGGGCTCCCAAAGTGCTGGGATTACAGGCGTGAGCATCGCGCCCGGCCCGGGAAAGGCATCTTTAGTTACTTCTCTCCATGTCTGCTGTTCTTGATTCAGAGGCTGTAGTGTTACAAATAGATAACCTGACCAACAGGGACACCAGCATCACTAGAGCGCTTTATCACTGCTGAGACCCAACCCGGGAACCTTCACCTGTGCAAAAGGCAAGGTGAATCCTATGACAGCTTTCACCTGTGTGCCTATAACATCCTGCCAGAGAAAAGCCAAGCCTTACACTGAACACAGGTATAGGAGCTCAGGGTAAAATGAACGGGAAAATCTGAAGGGAAAATATCTCCATGAAAACAGCTTGCATTTCTTTTATTCTACAGATCACAAACACTGAGGTCGTTCTCACCCTGAAGGAACTCTTGATAGAGGAGAAAGAACAAGTAAGGGGTGGGAGAGGCTGCTTTCTGTCAGGTGCAGCTGGGCGTGAGCCCCTTTGAAAGGCTTTTAGGACTTCTCTGGTTTTTGCTCTTCTGGATGAAAATGAGCCAAGTTCAAGGCATTCTCCATGCAGCACGAGGCAGTATCATGACCCAGCCAACCCTCGGAGTGTCCCACCAGCTATTTTATTCCTTGTAATGACGCTGAATGACCCAGTATCTTGTAAAATGAAATTGAAATCTGCAGCGAGGCAGTACTTCTGCTATTAAAATGATTTTTTCTTTGTAATGGAGCACTGCCAGTCCAACCATTTGTGAATTGCAATTAAAATCTGAAGCCGGCAGCACTTTTGCAATTAAAACTGGCATTTTTTAGAAAAAAAAAATTCTGCACCAATCTAGATAATTAGATAGGAACTAAAATACTCATTTATTACACATATGGACATGTGCGAGGAAATAATTTGAAATTTATTATTGAAAATATTCTCTTTTTAACGAGGATTATGCTAAATGCTTTGGCAAAACGGACTGTTTTCGTGTTCCATTCAACCGAACCTATCTGCGATAATTGTATTAGATGTTTAGTCACCAGTTTGTTTATATTTTTCTTTATTTTTGCTGTCTTTTTTTACATCCTTTGTTTTAGTTGTAAATTATGACTGTGCTAACGTTGTTAGAAGATCTGGGAAAAATGGCCACAATCTTAGGACATAATCACATGGGATTTGACTTTGCTGATCATTTAAACAGACTTTCTGAACCGGTTTGTAGCACAGTTGTAAGTAGATTCTGCAGGTGACAATTTCAGGAAACATAGGATCATCGTCACTAAGTAAAGATAGTTGAAAGTATTCTCAAAATTCCTTCTCAGAAAGTACCTCTGACAAAGAACCAGTGAAATCCTCCTGATAAATTCTCTCTCTGATGGCTTTCAGCCCCCAGTCTGCAAGAAGCGATGTTTAAGGAACTGCTGTTGGTCGCATCCGAAGACCGTGATGAATCATAGAATGCAGTTTCTTGACTGATAATCCTCTTAAGGGTTTAGGAAATTTTAATTTAGTTGAGAGTTTATATTCACCTCCACACAGTTGCATACATTATGCTTATTCAATACTTGCATAAAACCCTGTAGTACCTTGATTTAAATGCTGTATTTTTATGTGATAACTTCTCTTCATTGGATTCCCTCTTCAGGCAAAGTCATACTATAACTTAGAATTTTGCTTTTTGGTGTCTGGCATTTGAAAGACGGTGCCGAATCGGGAGGCCTGAAGTTGTGTCATTCAGTGAACCACAGAAAGAACCTAGGGCAAAACCAGTTTATTCTTTTCCTCGGAATGTATGATCCTCACTTCTCCAATCTGAACATGCTTACCACCTAGTTCCTCTATCTTAAAATATCTGGATTTGCATATTCCGTTCTACAAATAAGCCTTTCATCTCTGCCTTGGGGTCTCTGCTTCCTCACTTGTAAACAGGAGACGCTGGCCGAGACCACCGCCAAGCTCTGCTCTCACTCCATGCCCTTGCGATGCCATCTGGTCACCTCACTCCTAGGCACGCAATGATCTCACCTGCCATGGTATCCTGGGATGCGTCCTGAGACCAGTGGAGACTCCTCAGTGAGACATAACCCTCACAAGTAGAATTGTATCTGCTTTGTACATTTTCCAAAGAGGCAAAATATTTTTAAAGTAGATGTTTCTAAATAACTCCGCATTAAATCATTTGGGCCACTGAGTTTATGGGTAGATTTATCACTGGAACGTACTTAGGACTTGAAAGGTCTTGCATGGTCTGCGTATGTACCCCAGAACTTAAAGTATAATCGTAATTAATTTTTGAAAAAAAGAGAGATCATGTGCTGAGGATCTGGATGGTAAGAAACAAAATGCCAGCCACGCAGTGAGGCCACGGTAGCAACCACCTGTGGCCAATAAACGTGTTACCCCCCCTACAAGGGGATTGGTAGAAATAAGAATTGTAGAATTCAGAATGCCACTGTTAACTCGATAGCTCACTTACCACCTGATTAAAATATACCTGTGCCACCCACAGGCGTGAGGTCCGTGCAGCCCTACCCGCGCCGCCCACGGGCATGAGGCTCCAGCAGTCCTACCCACCACGTTGTGCAGCTACCATAGCCACTGCACGTGCCGACTTCCTCGTGTGGACAGAAAGCCCCTCTTCTCGTCAGCCAGCCTTCTTGAGATTGGCCTGGTGGTACAGGCATTTTTTCACCTTAGTTATCTTATCTTGCTCTGAATTTACAGAATTAGAAATACAAGACATAATGGCTGGAACACTAATTCCCTGATTTACTAAATCTGTACCTTAAATTAAATACATTTAACTCCCATTTCATGATTTTCACTTTTGCTCTCCCAGGCACTTCTCCAGGTTTATATGTATTTATGTTTTAATTGAGATATAACTCACATTCCACAGAGTTCACCCGTTCAATGTGTGCAGTTTGGTAGTGTTTTCGGTGTATTTGCAGTTGTGCAATTGTCGCCACAGTCTAGCTCTAGGGAATTTCCACCTCCCCAAAAATCAGCCCTGTTCCCAGCAGGCAGTCATCCCATCCCTGTCCCTCAGCTCAGTCCACCACCAACCTGCTCACTGTCTCTGCGGATTTGCATATTCTGGACATTTTGTATGAATGAACTCATAAACGGACTTTATGTCTGCCTTCCTCTGTGACTTCACTTTTCCCAGGTATCTAGTTCAATTTTCCACAGGACCACTGTCTTCTCTGGATCTACATCCTCTCCTCTGTGAGAAGCGCACACAGTTGTCTTCTCTTACTGCTGTGAGGTTCCTCTAAAGACATGACTTCATGAGCTTAACTCACAGCAACACGCTTGCTGCTGTTCTTGTGGCAAATTCTGTCTTCTCTTATTCTAACATTTGCCACTGAAACTTGTGTCTAGCTCACTCTGGAAAGCCACACGTCTTCCTGTGGGCTGGGATACAGAGACCTCTCTGATCTGTAAAGGATTTCTAGACCTCCACAGCATCCCCTGGGTGAACCAAGCCTGAGCCTCCCCAGAAAACCACTGGGGCCATTCAGGGTCCATCAGGCCTTGGTGTAAAAGCAATGTGCTATTCAATAAACAAGGTCCCATTCAAATATCTCTTTGCAAGTATATTAAAAACACAGATATCTACTAGAATATCAAGTATAGAGGAAGGGATACTTCTCCAAACAGAAGAAAACAGCAACATTTAAAGGTGGGTATTCAGCACTGCTTTGGGTTTTTGGAGTGGGGGTAAGTGACTGGTATTTAAAACAAAGGCTTGTCTCCCATTCTTTCTCTTGAGAAGAGCAGAATGATAAAGGAACGGGCCTGTAGACAATAAAGGCACGTTTATTTAAAGCTCTGGGCCTCGGCTCTTTCTGGGATGTTGACATTAGCACGTTCTGGAGTGACCCAGATGCACTATACTCATCAAATTTCTATCAATACTAATTTACTAATATCAATAATCATCTGTTTCCCAGTGGACCGGGGCTCCCAGGCAGGGCGGTGTGCTCCTTGCAGCTCCCCGAGCTCTTCAGCGAAGGTGTCAATAAAACTGACGGCTGCTCTCAAGCTATTGACAGTTATTAAAAATGACCTTGATGTAATTTCATGCCTATCAAAACAAAGAGCATATGCTAAGGGTTATGAGGAGCTGCGCGGAGGGACGTGCTGACAACCTGGAACCCACGGCAGGGAGGGCTCCGCGCCTCTGACAGTTATCGGTTTTCTTGGCCTCTCTCTGTTTCCCTGGAATACTGTACGCTCCTGGGGGGAGGCACCTGCTCTCTGGAGGGCTTAATTGCAGCGATTTGAGGCCCTCCTGTGTTTTGCAAAGAGCTGCCGTAGTGCACCGTCTCAGCAGTTAATGTGGTGTAAAATATCATAAGCACCGCTGAAGACCCTTGAATACATGCAGCCCGGCTGATCAATATGTCCTGGTGGACACCCTGCCTCCCGGCATACAGAGGGCAACATATCAAGAGCACTCTCCCAATTTTTCTCCTACTTTGTCAGGGCATTGATCTGGCCGGTGTGTAAAAGCCTGCCTTCCTCTCCAGCTGTGCACTGGGGCTCTGTGGCAGTTTTAATAGACAGTCCTTGTATGCATAGCTGAAAATAGACACAGTATGAATATTCAGTAACCAAATAGTTTATTAATAATTGTAAGTAACACTCTGAAATGCCCCCATCTCTGTATGTACAGAATAATCGTATTGAGCAAATGCATAAAGGCCAAAACACAGCAGTTGTTCAGAACACTAACTGCGCTAAGATGTTCTAAATTACATGTCTTTCTGCTGAGTGACCAACACGTGGATTCCGAAAGGCTTCGTACACTTCTACTAAGTCCTATTAAGACACATTCCCATCATCTTGATGGGCTTGTTCATATAGCAGATGTCAAGCCGTGTACCATTAAGCTTTCATATTTAAAGAAAATCTACTCATCCCCAAATAAAACTGCGGCACCTCTGGCTTCAGCTAGTAAAGGCCATTCTCTGCCTTTTTAATAGGTTCCCTTAAAATTACAAGAAAAAAACAAACAAGCCCATTCAAAAGTGGGCAAAGGATATGAACAGACACTTTTCAAAAGAAGACATGTATGAGGCCAACAAACATATGAAAAAATGCTCATCATCACTGGTCATTAGAGAGATGCAAATCAAAACCACATTGAGATACCATCTCACGCCAGTTAGAATGGCGTTCATTAAAAAATCTGGAGTCAACAGATGCTGGAGAGGATGCAGAGAAATGGGAACACTTTTACACTGCTGGTGGGAGTGTAAATTAGTTCAACCATTGTGGAAGACAGTGCAGTGATTCCTCAAGGATCTAGAAATAGAAATTCCATTTGACCCAGCAATCCCATTACTGGGTATATACCCAAAGAACTATAAATTCTTCTTCTATAAAGACACATGCACACATATTTCATTGCAGCCCTGTGTACAATAGCAAGACCTGGAATCAACCCAAATGCCCATCAATGATAGACTGGACAAAGAAAATGTGGTA
>JAPYYA010003126.1:0-13205 GCA_028533165.1 Leontopithecus rosalia | reverse complement strand
TTCATTAAGTTGGACTTCGACCTCTGATATCCTTTCTTCTGCTTGATCAATTCAAGTGTTTAAACCTGTGCATACTTATTGGAGTTCCCTATTGTATTCTTCAGTTCCATTAATTCACTTATATTCCTCTCTAAATTGTCTATTCTCATTAGGATTTCATCAAACCTTTTTTCAAAGTTCTTAGTTTTTTTTACCTTGGGCTACAACATGTTCTTTTAACTCACAGAAGTTTCTTATTATCCATCTTCTGAAGCCTGATTCTGTTAATGGGATGCACTCGTTCTCCATCAAGCCTTGTTCCCTTGTTGATGAGGAACTGTGATCCTCTTAAGAGGGAGAGGCATTCTGATTTTGAGTATTCTCAGCCTTTTTATGCTGGTTTCTTCCCATCATTGTAAATTTATCCACCTGTCATCTTTTTAATTACCAACTTCCAAATTAGGTCTCTGAGTGGACGTCCAAGTTGTTAATTCCCAGGGCCGAAATATGAGCAACCCACTGGGCCAGCCAAAACAGTGGCGTTAAGACTGATGGTGCTTTCCTGCCTGGAATCTCCAGTCTGGCTTCCTTGAGTCCGTAATAGGCGACTCTGCCTTCCCGGAGCTCCAAACGTCGGTCAGAAGGGGAACCAGTCCCGTTTACTCTGCACCAAGAGCTGCCGCACCGAGGTGCCGGCAAAACCGCTGTGCTGGCCACAAGAGTCATGCTGGTGACCCGTGGGGCTCCTCCACTGGGAATCTTCTGGTCCATGAGCAACAAAAATTTGTCTGAAAGTGTTGCTTCCTCTTGTTCTCTGTGCTTTCACTGGGAGCTGCAATCCTGAGATGTTAGTGATCAGCCATCTTGGATCGTTCTCTCGCAGTGGCACAATCTTGACTCACTGCAGCCTTGGCCTTCCAGGCTCAAGTGATCCTCCTACCTCAGCCTCCCAAGTAGCTGGACTACAGGTATGCACCACTGCACCTGGCTAATATTTGTATTTTTTGTAGAGACAGGGTTTCACCATGTTGCCCAGGCTGGCCTCAAACTTCTGAGCTCAAGTGATTCTCCCTCCTCGGCCTCCCAAAGTGTTGGTATTATAGGCGTGAGCCACTGCTCTCAGGCCTGGAATTCTCTGTACTTTCTGCCCAATTTTTCTGTAAGCCTAAAACTGTCCGCCCAAAATAGTCTGTTAATTTAAAAACAACCATAGGCTGGGCATAGTGGCTCACGCCTGTAATCCCAGCAATTTGGGAGGCCAATAAGGGAGGATCACTTGAGCTGAGGAATCCAAGACCAGCCTAGGCAACGTGGTGAAACCCCATCTCTAGAAAAAATACAGAAAATACAAAAATTAGCCCGGCACAGTGGTGCACGCCTGGAGTCCCAGCTACTTGGGAGGCTAAAGTGGGAGGACCACTTGAGTCTGGGAGGTTGAGACCACAGTGAGCTGTCATTGTGCCACTGCACTCCAGCCTGGGCAATGGTGAGACCCTGTAAGGAGTGAGAGGAGGAGGGAGAGGGAGAGGGTTTCCAGTTGCATCAAAGAATGCAACTGGACACTATCTGCTTTTTTGGTTGTGTGCATCAAAGGGATACTTGAGAGTGAAAAGAATGAAAGGTTTTTTTTTGTTTGTTTGTTTTTTTGAGATGGAGTTTCGCTCTTGTTACCCAGGCTGAGGTGCAATGGTGTGATCTCGGCTTACCACAACCTCCGCCTCCTGGGTTCAGGCAATTCTCCTGCCTCAGCCTCCTGAGTAGCTGGGATTACAAGCACGCGCCACTATGCCCAGCTAATTTTTTGTATTTTTAATAGAGACGGGGTTTCACCATGCTGACCAAGGATGGTCTCGATCTCTTGACCTCGTGATCCACCCGCCTCGGCCTCCCAAAGTGCTGGGATTACAGGCGTGAGCCACCGTGCCCGGCAGAATGAAAGTATTTTAAAATCGTATCTGATGAGAGTCTACTTTCTAGAATATGTAAAGAAATCTGCAACTCAACAACGATAAAAGACAACCCAAATAAAAATAGGCAGAGGGGCTAGGCACAATGGCTTATGCCCATAATCCCAAAACTTTGGGAGGCCAAGGTGGAAGGATCACTTGAGGTCAGGAGTTCAAGACCAGCCTGGTGACATGGTTAATCAAAAACCCATCTCTACAAAAAAGTACAAAAATGAGCCAAGTGTGGTAACCATGCCTAGCTAATTTTTTGTACAAGTCTGGTTTCACCATGTTGCCCAGGCTGGTCTCAAACTCCTGATCTCAAGAGATCCTCCCGCCTTGGCCTCCCACAGTGTTTGAATTATGGGTTGAGTCACTGCACCGGACCAAAGGTTAGTTTAATGGGACACGAGTTTTATCTTGACAAACCATGAGACAACTATTGCAGGCAGAAATGCTATATACATATTTCCATTTCATAACTCAAAATATTAAAAAAACATGTACTGTAAAGATTTAATACAATTAATAATTGGTACTGGCTGGGCTTGGTGGCTCATGCCTATAATCCCAGAACTTTGCGAGGCTGAGGCAGGTGGATTACTCGAGGTCAGGAGTTTGAAACCAACCTGGCCAACACAGCAAAAACCCCTCTACAAAAAATACAAAAAAAATTAGCTGTGTGTAGTGGCTGGCACCTGTAATCTCAGCAACTTCAGAGGCTGAAGCAGAATTGCTTGAACCTGGGAGGTGGAGGTTGCAGTGAACTGAGATTGCACCATTGCACTCCAGCCTGGGCAACAAGAGCAAAACTCCATCTCAAAAAAAAAAAAATTGCACTGCTTCATCAAGGACATTCTTTTTTTTTTTTTTTTTTGAGACGGAGTTTTGCTCTTGTTACCCAGGCTGGAGTGCAATGGCACGATCTCGGCTCACTGCAACCTCTGCCTTCTGGGTTCAGGCAATTCTCCTGCCTCAGCATCCCAAGTAGCTGGGATTACAGGCGTGCACCACCATGCCCAGCTAATATTTTGTATTTTTAGTAGAGACAGGGTTTCACCATGTTGACCAGGATGGTCTCGATCTCTTGACCTCGTGATCCACCCGCCTCAGCCTCCCAAAGTGCTGGGATTACAGGTGTGCGCCACCGTGCCTGGCCCAAGGACATTCTTAATAGAAAGTGTTTTTGTTTTTTTTTTTTTTTTTAAGACGGAGTCTTGCACAGTCGCCCAGGCTGGAGTGCAATGGCATGATCTCGGCTCACTGCAACCTCCGTTTCCCAGGTTCATTCGATTCTCCTGCCTCAGCCTCTGGAGTAACTGGGATTATAGGCGCACACCACCACACCTGGCTAATTTTTTTGTATTTTTAGTAAAGACGGGGTTTCACTATGTTGGCCAGACTAGTCTCAAACTTCTGACCTCGTGTTCTGCACACCTCAGCCTCCCAAAGTGCTGGGATTACAGGCATGAGCCACAACGCCCTGCCGAAAGTGGCATTTTTGAAACTTGCAAGCGCATGGCATTGAGGAATACAATAGCTACTACTGCAATTTGATGCCCTCGTCTTTATTCCTGCTTAGTTGCCAGCACTTTTACCCACCATTGCTTTTGCATCATCAGTACAAACGCCAATTGTTAAAAAGGCAGTTATCTCAGTATCACTACAATAATGTCTTTGAAGTCCCCAGGATTTCCTAGGCCACACACTGAGAACTATTGTCCTAAAGGAAAAGAATGGCAGAGGTAGGCATAAAAAAGGGATTATTGGTGGGCTGGGCGCATGGTGGCTCATGCCTGTGATCCCAGCACTTTGGGAGGCCAAGGTGGGTGGATCACCTGAGGTCAGGAGTTCCAGACCAGCCTGACCAACATGGTGAAACCTCGTCTCTACTAAATATAAAAAAATAGTGGCTATTCATAGATGCGATCCCACTACTGATCAGCATGGGAGTTTTGACCTGCTGTTTCCTACCTGGGCTGTTTCACCCCTCCTTAGGCAACATGGTGGTTCCTCACTCCCAGGAGGTCATTATAATAATGTTGAACTTAGTGCAGATACTCGATGGGCATAGCACACTACGGCCCAGAACTCCTGGGCTCTAGTAATCCTCCTGCCTCAGTCTCCCAAGTAGCTGAGACTACAGACACCTGCCACCATGCCTGGATTTTTTACGACAGGGTCTCACTCTGTCACCCAGGCTGAGTGGCATGATCACAGCTCATTGCAGACTTGACATCCTGGGTTCAAGTGATCTCCTTGCCTCAGCTTTCTTAGGAGCTGGGACTAGGCATGCACCCCCATACCCGGATAATTTATTATACGTTGGAGAGGCAAGTTCTCACTAAGTTGCCCAAGCTGGTCTTGAACCCTTGAACACAAGTGATCCTCCCACCTAGGCCTCCCAAAGTGCTGGGATTATAGGCATAAGCCATTGCTCCCAGCCTGAGATGGATTTCTTAATCTACTGTCAAACTCTGGCCGAAACGAATTTTGATTTAGAAAATTTGTATTAACTCTTCTAGGACTGCTCAAAATTAATGCTTCCATTAAGTTTAGCATTTATGGTCTGTTATGTGCTAAGGACTGAACAAGTTACAGCGAGGGGAAAATGACTAAATTGTTGCCTCTGTCCTTTAGAAGTTAAAGGGTAAGGAAACAGATGATATTAATAAAATAATTTAGAAATAATAGGATAGTAATAATAATTGAATGTAGAAAGTAATAAATAGTAAATTAGTGCTATGGGAGCACTGAGGAAGAAATTAATTACAATAGAGAAATCAGGAAAGTTTTTTTGAGACAGGGTCTCACTGTCTCACTTGGGCTTTGAAGGATGAGTGAAATTTTGAAAGGAGAGAGGGAAATCAAAAGTTCAAAAATTTTTTTAATTTAAAAAATATTTGGCCGGGCGCAGTGGCTCACGCCTGTAATCCCAGCACTTTGGGAGGCTGAGGCAGGTGGATCACCTGAGGTCAGGAGTTCGAGACCAGCCTGACCAATATGGTGAAACCCTGTCTTTAAAAAAAAAAGAAAGAAAAATATTTGGGCTAGGCATGGTGGCTCATGCCTATAATTCCAGCGCTTTGGGAGGCCAAGGCAGGTGGATCATCTGAGGTCAGGAGTTTGATACCAGCTTGGTCAACACGGCGAAACCCCATCTTTACTAAAAATACAAAAATTAGCCAGGCATGATGGTGCATGCCTGTAATCCTAGCTACTTAGGAGGCTGAGGCAGGAGAATCACTTGAACCCAGGAGGTGGAGGTTGCATTGAACTGAGATCATGCCACTGCACTCCAGCCTGGGTCTGGAGTCACAGAGTGAGACTCTTATCTATAAAATAAAATTACATTAAATTAAAATACACTTTGTAGAGATGGGGCTCATTATATTGACCAGGCTCATCTGGAACTCCTGGCCTCAGGCATCTTGCCTTAGCCTCCCAAAGCGATGCAATTACAGGCATGAGCCACCTCACACAGTCGGAAATCAAAAGTTCTTAATAGGCTTGGGTGAACTAAGAGTATTCTGTATAAGAAAAACACAGCTAATAAATGAGTTTGCTAACTCAGTACCTCCAGTTTTTCCTTTCAGGACCAATATACAAAGATTTGTGGTATTTAGCATTCATTTATCCATAAAATAGGGCAAACTTTAGGAAAGAAATTTCTCCATGTGTCCGGGCGCTGTGGCTTATGCCCGTAATCCTAGCACTTTGGGAGGCCAAGGTGGGTAGAGCACCTGAGGTCAGGAGTTCAAGACTAGCCTGGCCATCATGGCGAAACCCCATTTTTAAAAAAGAAAATTTCTTCATGAATCTTTTCCCAAAAAAATCATCTTTCTCTGCGCCATGGAGAAAGAAACCTTCTTTCAGACTTCTTAGTTCAATATCTGAAACATTTACTGAGTTGCCTACATGTATAGGACATATGTCATATACTACAAGGGGTACCAAAGTGAGGACTCGGTACCTGCCTGCCTATATAGAGCTTAGAGTGTTGGAGGTGGTCAAATGTGTATGATAAAGTATGTGAAAGATTCTTTTTTTTTTTTTTTTGAGACGGAGTTTCGCTCTTGTTACCCAGGCTGGAGTGCAATGGTGCGATCTCGGCTCACCGCAATCTCCGCCTCCTGGGTTCAGGCAATTCTTCTGCCTCAGCCTCCTGAGTAGCTGGGATTACAAGCATGTGCCACCGTGCTCAGCTAATTTTTTTGTATTTTTAGTAGAGACGGGGTTTCGCCATGTTGACCAGGATGGTCTCGATCTCTTGACCTCGTGATCCACCCGCCTCGGCCTCCCAAAGTGCTGGGATTACAGGCTTGAGCCACCGCGCCCGGCTGAGGCTATGTCTTAAATGTGAATAGAATTGTCACAAGCAGTGATGAGTGAAGGCTTTAGGCGAAGACATAGAAGGGGGATAATGTAGGATGTTTGGGAAAAGGACATGTAATTTGGTTGACTGGAGGACTGGGAGGTGAATCCAATGGGAGAGAAGTTTAGCAAAGCAGGTTGAGAACAGTCTTGGAATGCCATGCTAAGAAGTTTGGGCTTTATCCTGGAGGCAGGGTGGAGCATACAATATGTTTCTGGAAGATAGCAATCAGCAGAGGAGTGGATGGGAAAAGAAAGGTCAATTTAGGGCTGGACGCAGTGGCTCAAATGCCTGTAATCCCAGCACTTTGGGAGGCCGAGGCGGGTAGATCATGAGGTCAGAAGTTTGAGACCAGCCTGGCCAACATGGTGAAACCCTGTCTCTACTAAAAATACAAAAATTAACTGGACATGGTGGCATGGGCCTATAATCCCAGCTACTCAGGAGGCTGAGGCAGGAGAATAGTTTGAACCCGGGAGGCAGAGGTTGCAGTGAGCTGAGATTGTGCCACTATACTCCAGCCTATCGACAGAGTGAGACTCTGTCTCAAAAAAAAAAGTATAAAACAAGACTTGGTGATAACCTGTTGCATGTGGAGGATGCTTTGTGGTTCCTAGCTTGAGAAATGGATAGAATGAGAGTCCCACCCAGGAAGAGGAACATGGAGATAAAGGGTTTGGTTTGGGGGTTGGAGGTGTCTGTGGACTGTCCAGGGCATTGGAGAGGCAGCATTGGTAGTTGAGGGACAGACCCAGGCTAGAGATAATAGACTTTTGTCTACAAATGGCTATTGAAGTGGGAGAGGCACTGCACTCCCCTATAGGGAGACCAGGATTTTCTCAGCCTCAGCACAATTGCCATTTTGGTCCAGATTCTTTCTTGTGGGAGGTTGTCCTTTGCATTGTAGGATATTTTAGCAGCATCCTTGGCCTCGACCCACCAGACACTAGTGGCACCCCTTCTCCCAGCTGTGACAACCAAAAATGTCTCCAGACATTGCGAAAGGACAAAATTACCCCATTGAGAACCACTGCTTTTGAACAGAGTGGTTCCCTTCAGATGCTGGAAGAAAGATGGCCAAGGGCAGAATCTTTGGGTTCTAGGGGCATATTGAGAAAGGAAAAGGGGGCCTTAGGAGACAGGTGGGGTGGCCAGCAGTGTAACAGGCTACAGAGAGGGTTTGGAGACAGAAATGAACCTTGGTATTGGTAGAACTTCATGATCCTTTAGGAATCAGGATCAGTTGATCCTGATTGTACCTCCTGAATGTACCTTTTCCTTGTTCTCCAGCTTTTTTCCTCTAAGATATAGGAGTAAACTGGCCACCTGGGCCATAAATCAGAAGACTGGAATATCTGTCAAGGGTTATGTACCTGAAAGTTTGCTTGGTTGCTCTTTCAGGTGAAAATATTCCCTTTCTCTTATTTTCTCATTCAGTTTTCTCTATTAGTCTCCTTTTTCTTCTCTTTCTTTTTTTTTTTTTTTGAGACAAGGTTTTGTTCTTGTTGCCCTGGCTGGAGTGCAATGGCACAATCTTGGCTCACTGCAACCTCTGCCTTCTTGGTTCAACCTCTGCCTCCTTGGTTCAAGCAACCTCTGCCTTCTCCTGCCTCAGCCTCCCAAATGCTGGGATTATAGGAATGTGCCACCACACCCAACTAATTTTTGGTATTTAGTAGAGACAGGGTTTCACCATGTTGGCCAGGCTGGTCTTGAACTCTTGACTTCAGCCTTGACTTCCCAAAGTGATCCAGCAGCCTTGACTTCCCAAAGTGCTGGAATTACAGGCATAAGCCACTATGCAAGCCTTTTTTTCTTTTCTTTTTTTTTTTTTTTTGAGATGGGGCGTGGCTCTGGCTCTGTGACCCAGGATGGAGTGCAGTGGGGCATGATCTCGGCTCACTGCAGCCTCTGCCTCTCAGGCTCAAGCAATCCTTCCACCTCAGCCTCCTGAAGTAGCTAGGACTACAGGCATGCGCCACCATGCCTAGCTAATCTTTACATTTTTAGTAGAGATGAGGTTTTGTGGTGGTGGCCAGGCTGGTCTCTAACTCTCAGTCTCAAGTGATCCGCCCGAATCAGCCTCCCAAAGTACTGGGATTACAAACATGAACCACTGCACCTCGCCTATTCTTAATCCCATTTTGCAAAGGATGTGACTTGCCCTAAACTGCACAGCCAGGGGTAGTAGTGTAGAAGAGAAGGAGGTGAGATGTCACCCTAGTTTTTTTTTGTTTATTTTTTTGTTTTGAGTCAGAGTCTCCCTCTGTCTCCCAAGCTATAGTGCAGTGGCTTGATCTCCGCTCACTGCAACCTCCACCTCCAAGGTTCAAGCAATTCTCCTGCCTCAGCCTCCTGAGTAGCTGGGACTACAGGTGCCTGTCACCATACCCAGCTAATTTTTTTGTATTTTTAGTAGAGAAAGGGTTTCACCATGTTAGCCAAGATGGCCTCAATCTCCTGACCTTGTGATCTGTCTGCCTGGGCCTCCCAAAATGCTGAGATTACAGGCGTGAGCCACCTGACCTGGCCTACCCTAGTCTTTTGCTCACACAGGGAATTGCTAAGAAGTTGTTGCTTTATCCTGGAGGCAGGATGGAGCATACTTAAATACCTGTTTTGAGAAGGTAGCAGTCAGCCACAGAGTAGTAGATGAGAAAAGAAAGGTGAGTTTAGAGTGGATTTGAATCATCCAGGAAAGAGATATTCTGGCATTATCTAGGAGGAAGGGGCTGGTATGGAATGGAGGAGGTGAATATGAGAGGCATGACCAAGAATGAACCAACATTTGGTGAGGATCCATTGCTTCTTGACTACAATTCTTACCACCTAGCTGTTTAGCAGTTTTTCCTTACAAAGTCACTTCACTGAATGTATGTGTGTGTGTGTACACACACACACATACATTCAGTGAAGTGACTTTTTTTTTTTTCCAATATTTGAGGCCGCAGGCAGTGGCTCATGCTTGTAATCCCAGCAGCACTTTGGGAGGCCGAGATGGGTAGATCACTCGAGGTCAGGATTTCGAGACCAACCTGGCCAACCTGGTGAAACCCCATCTCTACTAAAAATACAAAATTAACCAGGAGTGGTGGCAGGCACCTGTAATCCCAATTCAGGAGGCTGAGGCAGCATAATTGCTTGAAACTGGGAGATGGAGGTTGCAGTGAGCCAAGATTGTGCCACTGCACTCCAGCCTGGGCAACAGGGTAAGACTCTGTCTCAAAAAATAAAAAAATAATAAATAATATAAAAGGATCTCTAGATTAACCTGACCAACATGGTGAAACTCATCTCTACTAAAAATACAAAAAAATTAGCTGGCCGTGGTGGCACATGCCTGTAGTCCCAGATATTATCTATATATATATACACACACACATACACATACTATATATATATATATATATATATATATATATACACACACACACTGTACATATATATAGAATGCAGCTGACTGCTACCTCCACCTCCCAGGTTCAAGCGATTCTCCTGCCTCAGCCTTCCTAGTAGCTGAGACTACAGGGGTTTCACCATGTTGGCCAGGCTGATCTTGAACTCCTGACCTCAGGTGACCAAAGTGCCTCCACCTTCCAAAGTGCTGGGATTACAGATATGAGCCACTGGGCCCAGCCTATACATACATATATTTAAATACATATATATGGATAGAAGGAATCAATGACACTTATTTCCTTTCTTGTACCCTGCCGATAATACCATAGAACATAGTTCAGTGCCTTACCGAATGTCTCACCTTGTGCGGTCAAAGTGGTTCTCCGACAAGGATAATATTGTAATGTTTGCACAGGCCAAGGAAAGCCTGCAGAGATTCTTCATGGTGAGGATGAAGGTGAACAGGTCACAGGCCCAACTTCGGGCATTTCGAATGCTCCCTGTTGAAGGTTGCTGGGTCTAAGCCCAGAGTCAGCTCCCTTAAGGACACCCACATATGTCCAAGGCTGGCAGTGTCATACTAGACACCACTTATACCTCAACTACTGGATCCCTGATTCCCATCCTGGGATCCTCCTCCATTTCTTACGCTCCCCTCCACATCCTACTCTTGCCTTCTATTTCCTTAGCAGCTGTAATTCTAATAGTAATCGTGATAACCAACATTTACTGGGTTTTGTTTTTCAATACAGAAAGAAAAGGCTTTTTTAAAAAAAATAATTTTTTTTTCTTGAAAAAGACAGGGTCAGCCAGGCATGGTTGCTCATGCCTGTAATCCCAGCACTTTGGGAGGCCGAGGTGGGCAGATCACCTGAGGTCAGGAGTTTAAGACCAGCCTGGCCAACATGGTGAAACCCTGTTTCTACTAAAAATATAAAAATTAGCTAGCTGGGTGTGGTGGCAGTGCCTGTAATCCTAGTTATTTGGGAGGCTGAGGCAGGAGAATCACTTGAATTTGGGAGGCAGAGGTTGCTGTGAGCCAAGATCGTGCCACTGCATTCTGGTCTGGGCAACAAGAGCAAAACTCCTTCTTAAAAAAAAAAAAAAAGGAAAAAGAAAAAGACAGGGAACAGGGTCTCACCATGTTGCACAGTCTGGTCTTGAAATCTCAGGCTTGGCTGGGCACAGTGGTTCATTCCTGTAATCCGAGCACTTTGGGAAGCCAAGGTGGGTGGAATACCTGAGGTCAGGAGTTCGAGACCAGCCCAGCCAACATGGTGAAACCCTGTCTCTACTAAAATTACAAAACTTAGCTGGGTGTGGTGGTGGACGCCTGTCATCCCAGCTACTTAGGAGGCTAAGGCAGGAGAATCGCTTGGACCTGGAAGGCAGAGGTTGCTGTGAGCCTAGATCATGCCATTGCACCCCAGCCTGGGCGATAGAGCAAGACTCTGTCTCAAGAAGAAGAAAAAAAAAGAAATCCCAGGCTCAAGCAATCCTCTCACCTCAGCCTCCCAAAGTGCTGGGATTACAGGTGTGAGCCACCACACCCAACCTACTGGTTTTTTTGAGTGCTATGCACAGATGATGAAATAACTGAGGCTTAGGGTTGTTATGCAAGTTTGTCCCAGGTCATGTAAATATTAAGGTATGGATCAGCCACCATGCCCAGCCATAAGCCACATATGTGGCTCTCTTACCTTTAAGAGAAACAGGGCTGGGCGCAGTGACTCATGCCTGTAATCCTAACACTTTGGGGAGGCAGGAGGATCGCTTGAAACCAGGAATTTGAGGTTATAATGAACTATGACCATGCCACTGCACTCCAGCCTTGGTGACAGTGAGACCCTGTCTCAAAAAAAAACCAGGTGAAATTAATTTTAATAATTTTTTATTTAACAATATAGCCAAACATAATTTCACCATATCATCAATACATAAAATTATTATTATTATTATTATTATTATTTGAGGCAGAGTTTCACGCTTGTTGCCCAGGCTGAATGTAATGGCACCATCTCAGTTCACTGCAACCTCCACCTCCCGGATTCAATCGATTCTCTTGCCTCAGTCTACCGAGTAGCTGGGATTACAGGCATGCGCCACCATGCCCAACTAATTTTGTGTCTTTTAGTAGAGATAGAGTTTCACCATGTTGGTCAGGCTGGTCTCAAACTCCCGACCTCAGGTGATCCATCTGCCTTAGCTTCCCAAAGTGCTAGGATTACATGTGTGAGCCACCATGGCTGGCCAAAATTAGTATTATTATTCTTTTTTTTTTCTTTTTAAGATGGGGTTTCACCATGATGGCCAGGTTGGTCTGGAACTCCTGACCTCAGGTGATCCACCGACCTCGGCCTCCCAAAGTGCTAGGATTACAGGCGTGAGCTACCGCGCCCGGTCTATTATTATTATTATTATTTTAAGAGATGGAGTTGGAGAACGATCCAAGATGGCCGATCGCTAACATCTCGGGATTGCACCTCGCAGTGAAAGCTCACAGAACTAGAGGACGCCACACTTTCAGACAAATTCTGGTCATTCAGGAGCAGAAGATTCCCAGTGGAGGAGCCACGCGGCTCGCCAGCGGGACTCTTGTGGCTGGCGAAGCGGTTTCACCGGCACCGCGGCACAGCAGTTTCGCCCGCACCTCCTCACAGCAGCTCTCAGAGCTGAGTAGGTGAGGCTGGCTCCCCTTCTGACCGAGGTTTGGAAGAGCCAAGAGGTCCCCAGCGTGACTCCTGAGGCCGGTGCAGAGGTTGTGCCGGCACCTCCGCGCAGAGTGAACAGGACTGGTTCCCCTTCCGACCGAGGTTTGGAGCTCCGGGAAGGCAGAGTCACCTATTATGGACACAAGAAGGAAGCCAGACAGGAGAAGCCTGGGCAGAAAAACACCATCAGTCTTAACACCGCTGTTCTGGCCCAGGAAACTAACAACTTGGACAACCACTCAGGAGACCTAATCTGAAAGCTGGTAATTTCAAAGACGACAGGAGGATAAATCTACAATGATGGGAAGAAACCAGCATAAAAAGGCCGAGAATACTCAAAATCAGAATGCCTCTCCCTCTAAAGATGATCACAGTTCCTCATCAACAATGGAACAAGGCTTGATGGAGAACAAGCGCATCCAAATAACAGAATCAGGCTTCAGGGTATGGATAATAAGAAACTTCCGTGAGTTAAAAGAACATGTTGTAGCCCAACGTAAAGAAACTAAGAACTTTATTTTAGGTTTGACGAAATCCTAATGAGAATAGACAACTTAGAGAGGAATATAAATGAATTAATGGAAATGAAGAATACAATACAGGAACTCCGAGAAGTATGCACAGGTTTAAATACTCGAATTGTTCAAGCAGAAGAAAGGATATCAGAGGTCGAAGTCCAACTTAATGAAATAAAACAAAAAGGCAGATTAGAGAAAAAATGATAAAAAGGAATGATCAAACTCTCCAAGAAATGTGGGACTATGTGAAAAGACCAAATTTACGTTTGATAGGTGT
>JAPYYA010003125.1:0-13207 GCA_028533165.1 Leontopithecus rosalia | reverse complement strand
GTCAATGGTAGCTTGATGGGGATAGCGTTGATTTTGTAAATTACTTTGGGCAGTATAGCCATTTTCACAATATTGATTCTTCCTAACTATGAACATGGAATGTTTCTCCATCTGTTTGTGTCCTCTCTTATTTTGTTGAGCCAATTTTTTTCTTTTATGAATCATGCTTTTGATGTTGTGTTTTAAAAAAATCTTTGCCTAATCCAAAAATCATAAAGAGTTTTATTTATGTTTTATTCTAAGTGTTATCTATTTTTTCACTTAGGTGTTAGTTTGTGATCTATTCTGAGTTAACCTTTGTATATGGTGTGAGGTGTGGATTGAGGTACTTTTATGCATATGGATAGTCAGTTATTCCAGCATCATTGTTAAAAATACTATCCTTTCTCCATCAAATTGTCTTTGCACTTTTGTCAAAAAGTGAATAACTATACAGTCCTATTTCTGGCTTCTTGATTCTGTCCCATTGATCTCTGTCTTTTTTGTTGTTGTTGAGATGGAGTCCTACTATGTCGCCCAGGCTGAAGTGCAGTGGCACAATCTCAGCTCACTGCAACCGCTGCCTCCCAGGTTCAAGTGATTCTTCTGCTTCAACCTCCTGAATAGCTGGGATTTCAGGCACCCAGCACCTTGCCTGGCTAATTTTTGTACTTTTAATAGAGATGAGGTTTCGCCATGTTGGCTGGGGTGGTCTCAAAGTCCTGACCTCAGGTGATCCACCCACCTTGATCTCCCAAAGTGCTGGTATTACAGGCGTGATCCGCTGCACCTGCCAGATCTCTGTCTAGTTTTATAACACACTGCATTACTATAGCTTTTTAATATTCCTTAAATTCAGGTAGCATCAGTCCTCTAAATTCATTCATCTTTTTCAAAGTTGTTTGGCTATTCTATGTCCTTTGCATTTCCAGATAAATTTTAAAATTGGTTTGTCAATTTCTATAAAAAGATTGTTGGGGGGCTGAACACAGTGGCTCATGCCTCTAATCCCAGTGCTTTGAAACGGTGAGGAGGGAGGGTTTCTTGGGATCAGGAGTTTAAGACCAGCCTGGGCAGAATGGCAGCATGTTGAAACCATGTCACTACTCATCCCCAACTAAAATTTTTTAAGTTAGCTGGGGATGGCAGCACATGCCTGTAGTTCTAGCTACTTGGGAGGCTGAGGTGGTAGGATCCCTTGAGCCCAGGAGGTTGAGGCTGTGTTGAGCCGCGATTGCACCACTGCACTCCAGTCTGATGAGCAAGATCCTGCCTAAAAATAAAATAAAATAAAATAAAATAAAAGGGTTGGGAATTATATTGGGATTGCATTGAAATACAGATTAGTTTAAGCATATTGGGATCTTGGTCGCCATCTCTAGATCGTCCGGATCCCACCGCGGCCACCATGCCTCTGGGAAGCGGCAGCGCGGGTGCCCGGCCAGTCAGCCACCCTGCCGTGCCCTCTGCCCACCCGCCCGTGCACCCACCGCCCTCGGCAGCAGCCCCGGCTCCCGCCCCTTCGGGCCAGCCGGGCCTCGTGGCTCAGATGGCATCCACGCCGCAGGCTCCTGACCGGAGCCTTCAGCGGGGGAAGCTCGGAGCCGGCCCAGCCTGCCGCCCAGCAGGCCCCTACCCATGCTGTCTCCCAGCCCCTGCAGATGGGGCCCTGCGCCTATGAGATCAGGCAATTCCTGGACTGTTCCACCACTCAGAGTGACCTGTCCCTGTGTGAGGGCTTCAGTGAGGTCCTAAAGCAGTGCAAGTACAACCATGGTCTGAGCTCCCTGCCCTAAGATGTCGGTGCAGACTCAGGGGCCAGCCCCGCACCCACCTCTGCCCCTCGTCAAGAGCTAGACCACAACACTAGATTGTATGCAGATAGCTGGGACTGCACGTGAGGAGGGGTTTCTCACCCCACAGTTAACCCAAGACACAAATGTGCAATTAAAAGAATTTATTAAAAAAAAAGAAAGAAAATGGGATCTTAACAATATTGAATCTTCTGATTCACAAACACAGATCTCTCCATTTATTTAGATCTTCTTTAAATTTTCTCAGGAATATTTTGAAGTTTTCCATATTCAGACCTAGCATATTTCTGTCAAATTTATCTCTAAGTTATCATATCTCTATGTTATTGTAAATGGTTTGGTTTTTTACATTTAAATTTCTGATTGTTCATTGCTGTTATTTAAGAATACAGCTTATTTTTGTCTTGTTCTTCTACCCTGCAATCTGTTAAACCCATTTATTAGTTTTAGTAGATTTTTTTGTAGATTTTATCAGATTTTCTACATGGATAATCATTTCATATGCAAATAAGGTCATATTTTTCCTTCCTCTTCAATCATTGTGCTTTTTTATTTCTTCTTATTTCTTTGCTCTGGATAGAACTTCCAGTACAAGTTAAATAGAAATGGTGCAAGCAGGCAGCTGCCTTGGTCGTGATCCTAGGAAGAGAGCATTCAGACTTTCATTATTAAATATAAGTGTTAGCTGTTAGTTTCTCATCTATAACCATTATCAGATTGAGTAAGGTTCTCTTCTGTTCCTAGTCTGCCATGAATGTTTGTCAGGAATGGACACTGGATTTGTCAAATGATTTTTCTACACCCTTTAAGATGGTCTTATGACTTTTCTTTTTAACTGTATACTTGGTGAGTTTCACTGATTGATTTTTTAATGGTAAACCACTTGTATTCCTGAGACAAACCGTACTTGGCCATGACGAATTATCCTTTTTACATCTTGCTGAATTCAGTTTGCTAACTTGTTAAAATAATTTTTGCATTGATGTTCATGAGTGATACTGAACTGTAATTTCTTTTTCTGTAATGACTATATTTGGATTTGATTTGATATCAGGGCAAATATTAGGGATTTGGTATTGGGGCCTCATAGAATGAGTTGGGAAGTATTCCTTTTCTGTTTTCTGAAAAAGTTTGTGTGGAATTGATACTATTTTTTCCTTAAATATATGTATTTTTTCGAGACAGAGTCTCACTCTGTCGCCAGGCACCAGGCTAGAGTGCAGTGGCGCGATCTCGGCTCACTGCCACCTCTGCCTCCTAGGTTCAGGCAATTCTCCTGCCTCAGACTCCCAAGTAGCTGGGACATCAGGCACGCACCACCACGCCCAGCTAATTTTTTTTATTTTAGTAGAGACAGGGTTTCACCATATTGGCCAGGATGGTCTCGATCTCCTGACTTCATGATCCACCCGCCTCGGCCTCCCAAAGTGCTGGGATTACAGGCGTGAGCCACTGCACCTGGCCCCTTTTTCTTAAATATTTAGCAGAATTCACCAGTGGAGCCACTTAGGCCTAGAATATTCTTTGCAGAATGGTTTTTAACTACAGATTTAATTTAAAAAATAGATATAGGGTTATTCAAGTTATCTGTTTATTTTTCAGCGCACTTTGGTAGTATGTGTCTTTCAAAGAATTTGTCAATTTCATTGACATATTTAATTTTATTGGCATTAAGTTGTTCATAACATACCCTTATTTTTTTAAAAAAATATTTGTAGAATCAATAGTTATTCACCTCTTTAAGTCATCATATTTCTGGTTTTCTGGGTAGGGAGTGCTCACTCTGTTGCCCAGGCTGGAGTGCAGTGGTGTGACCATGGCTCACTGCAGCCTTGAACTTCTGGGCTGAACTCAAGTGATCCTCTTGCCTCAGCCTCTTAAGTAGCTGGAACTATAGGCACATGCCACAGTGCCTGGCTAATGATTTGTTACTTCTCTATTTTTCTTTTCCTTATCTGTCTGGATAGAGATTTATCAATTTTAGTAAGCTTTTTGTTTTACACACACACACACACACACACACACACACACACACACTCCTTGTTTGTTTTCTTTGATTTATCTCGTTTTTCTGTCATTGATTTGCTCTTTATTATTTTCTTATTTCTGATTACTTTAGATTTAATTTGCTCTTCTTTTTCTAGTTTCTTAAAGTTGAAGTGGAGCTCATTGATTTGAGCTCCACTTTTCTAATATAAGTGATTAGTGCTATAAATTTTCCTCTAAGCACTGGTTTAGCTGCATCCTACAATTTGGTATGTTGTGTTCTCATTTTCATTCAGTTCAAAATACTTTCTGACTTCTCTTTTGCTTTCTTTCTGGCATTGATTATTTAGAACTATATTGTTTTGTTTCCAAATATTTAAAGATTTCCAGAGGGTTTTCTGTTACGGATTTGTATTTCTAATGTGATCAGAGAATATACTTTATATAATTTGATTCATTTTGAATTATTGAGACTTGCTTTATAGCCCAGAATATTGTGTATCTTAGTAAATGCTCTGTGTGCACTAGAAAAGAATGTGTCTTTTTGCTGTTGTTGCTTCGAGTTTCCTACATAAGTTGGTTCAAACTTGCTGATTGTATTGCTCGTCTTCTATGTTCTTCTTGTTATGCCTGTTAACTTATTCTATCACTTATTGAAAAAGGAGTTTTGAAATATCTCTCAACATGGATTTGTTTTTGCTTAATGTATTGTGAAGCTCTATTATTAGACTTATACATGTTTAGGATTGCTGTATTTTCTTAATGAATTGAAATTATGAAATGTCATCTTTGCTAATATTTTTAGTTTAGTTGTTTTGTTTTGTTTTTGCAATGGAGTCTCTTTCTATTGCCCAGGCTAGAGTGCAGTGGGGGCGATGTTGGCTTGCTGCAACCTCCGCCTCCCAGGTTCAAGCGATTCTCATGCTTTCGTCTCCTGAGTAGCTGGGACCACTGGCACCTGCCACCATGCCAGGCTAATTTTTGTATTTTCAGTACAGAAGGGTTTTTGTCACATTGGCCAAGCTGGTCTTGAACTTCTGACCTCAAGGGATCTGCCCACCTTGGCCTACAAAAGTGCTAGGATGACAGGTGTGAACCACTCTGCCTGGACTGAAAAAACTTTGGGAGGTGATAGATATGTTCTTTATCTTGATTGTGGTACATGGCATAATGTAAGTCAAGACTTAACAAACGGCACATATTAAATAGTATCATTTACCATATATCCATTATTGCACCACTGCACTCCAGTAGTTTTGATAGTCCAGCTTTCTTTTGACTAATGTTAGGATGGTACATTTTTTTCTCATCCTTTTATTTTTAACCTGTCTGTCTTTGTATTTAAACTGCATTTCTTATAGTCAGCATAAAGTTGGATGTTGCTTTAAAAAAATCCAATCTGGCCGGGTGCGGTGGCTCAAGCCTGCAATCCCAGCACTTTGGGAGGCCGAGGCGGGTGGATCATGAGGTCAACAGATCGAGACCATCCTGGTCAACATGGTGAAACCCTGTCTCTACTAAAAATACAAAAAATTAGCTGGGCATGGTGGCACATGCGTGTAATCCCAGCTACTCATAAGACTGAGGCAGGAGAATTGCCTGAACCCAGGAGGCGGAGGTTGCGGTGAGCCGAGATCGTGCCATTGCAGGCACGATCTGTTTAATATGTGCCGTTTGTTAAGTCTTGACTTACATTATGCCATGTACTACAATCAAGATAAAGAACATATCTATCACCTCCCAAAGTTTTTTCAGTCCAGGCAGAGTGGTTCACACCTGTCATCCTAGCACTTTTGTAGGCCAAGATGGGCAGATCCCTTGAGGTCAGAAGTTCAAGACCAGCTTGGCCAGTGTTACCCACTCCAGCCTGGGTAACAAGAGTGAAACTCCGTCTCAAAAAAAAAAAAAATCCAATGTGACAATCTCTTCCTTTCGACTGGGATTTTTAGATCATTTTCATTTAATGTGTTTTGTGATATTATTGGGTTTAAATCTATTATCTTACTGCTTGTTTTCTGTATTTCACATCTGTTCTTTGTCTCCTATTCTTTTTGTGCTTTCTTTTGGATTAAGGTTTTTATGATTAAATTTTGGGTATAATTTCCTTTTCTTTGTCTAATTAAGATAAATTGAGATGGCAACTAAAGTCATTAACTTGAGAACTTTCTTCTTTTCAAACATCAGCATTTAGTGCTCTAAATTTCCTTTCAAGTACTGTTTTAGCTGCTTTCCCCCAGATTTTGATATATTCTCATTTCCATTCAGATCAGAATGTTAGTTTTCAATTTGGTTTTTTCTTTGACCCATAAGTTATTTAGAAGTGTGTTTTTTAATTATCTCATTAGCTATATGTCTTTGTTGTTGTGTTAATGGTTGATTTAGAGTTTATTGTATACATTTTTTTTTTGAGACGGAGTTTCGCTCTTGTTACCCAAACTGGAGTGCAATGGCGAGATCTCGGCTCACTGCAACCTCTGCCTCCTGGGTTCAGGCAATTCTCCTGCCTCAGCCTCCTGAGTAGCTGGGATTACAGGCATGCGCCACCATGCCCAGCTAATTTTTTGTATTTTTAGTAGAGACAGGGTTTCACCTTGTTGACCAGGATGGTCCTGATCTCTTGACCTTGTGATCCACCCACCTCGGCCTCCCACAGTGCTGGGATTACAGGCGTGAGCCACCGCACCCGGCCTATTGTATACATTTTTAACTGATCACAGTCTGCCTTCAAGGAATATTATACCACCTCATATATTGTATAAGAATTCTACAGTGATATACCTCCATTTCCTACCCCCTTACTTTGTGCTATTATTGTCATATATTTTACTTCTATATATTTTATAAAGCAGCCATACATTATTATTTTTGCTTTAAACAGTTGATTATCTTTTAAAGAGATGTCAAACAAGTTTTATATTTGCTATTATTGCCATATTTATATTTGCCATTTTTAGTGTTCTTCATTTCATTCCATAGATCTAAACATTCATCTTTTATCTTTCCTTCTTCCCAAAGGATTTTCTGTAAAGTCTCCTGTGCATGTAAACTGGTGATTAATTATTTTAGCTTTTGTATGTCTCAGAAGCTTTAGTTTGCTTTCATTTTTGAAAGAAAATTTTGCTGGGTATTGAATTCTAGATGGACAATTTCGAAGTTTTTTTTTTCAATATTTTAAAGATATTACTCCCCCATGGTCTTTTTGTTTACATTGTTTCCAACAAGAAATCTGTCATTCTTAGGTTTTTCATCTTTTTTCTTTGGCTGCTTTGAAGATTTTGTCTTTGCCACTATGATTAAGCAATTTGCTGTTACTATTCCTTGGTAGAATTTTCTTCATATTTCTGGTGCTTGGGTTTGGTGAGCTTCTTGAATCTTTGGATCTATAGTTTTCATTAGATTGAAAAGTATCAGCCATTGTTTCTTTAAATATTTTATTCAGTGCCTCTACTTAACATGCTCAATCTTTCTTCTGCCTGCTTGACCATATGGAATATAGTTATCATAACTGTTTTACTGTCCTTTTCTACTAGTTCTGTTATCTGTGTCTATTTTTTTTTTTTTTTTTTGAGATGGAGTCTTGCTCTGTTGCCAGGCTAGAGTGCAGTGGCACTATCTTGGCTCACTGCAACCTCTGCCTCTTGGGTTCAAACAATTCTCCTGCCTCAGCTTCCTGAGTCGCTGGGACTACAGGCACGCACCACCACACCCAGCTAATTTTTGTGTATTTTTTGTAGAGATGGGATTTCACCATATTGGCCAGGATGGTCTTGATATCTTGACCTCGTGATCCACCCACATCAGTCTCCCAAAGTGCTGGGGTTACGTGTGTGAGCCACTGCGCCTGGCCATCTGTGTCATTTTTGTTTTATTCCCCGTTGATGGATTTTTCTCCTTATTTGTGTGTCACTTTTTGATTTGTTTGTTTCTTAGCATGCCTAGTAATTTTTTATTGTATTCTTGACATTGTGAATTTGGCTTTCTTGGGTGATGAGTATTTTTCATATTCATGTAAGATACTCTTAAGCTGTATTCTGTGACATAGTTACATAACTTACAAATATTTTTATCCTTCTGAGACTAACATTTAATCTTTGTTAGGTGTTGATCAGAGCAGCAAGTTTTCTAGGGCATGTCGTTCTTCACTGCTGCTGCTGTATACCACTATCTTATCAGTACTCTCATGATGTTCTATGAGTTACACGATATTTCCACTCTGACTAATAGGAACACAACATATTCTTGGCTCTGTGTAATCACCAAGGGATTTTTTTCTTGCAATATATATTTTTTTCCCTCCAGCATTGGGTAGTTTTTATAACTTGCATATACTGGCCAGCACTCAGCTGAAGACTCAGAGAGATCCCTTTCCAGATCTTCAAAGTTGTCTCTCTCTGCAGCTCTCCCCTGTTCAGTACTCCACCTTGCAAACTGTAGTCGCTTTGACCTCCCAGGGCTCCTGGCTACCTCTCCTCACTTAGGAAGACTGCCAGGCATTCCTGTTCCTTGTGCTACTACCTGAAAGTTGTCTCTAGGCAGTGAGCTGGAATACCTTCAGGGCTGACCTGGTTTGTTTCTTTTCCCTCAGTGATCTCTGTCCTGCATTTCTTGATGACCAGTATCTGAAAACCATTGTTTCATATAGTTTGTCTGGATTTTTAGTTGTTCTGGGCAGGAGGGTAAATCTGGTCTTTGTTATTCCATCTTGGCTGAAAGAGAAAGTTTCTCCACCAATTTTAATTTTGAGGGCTGGAATAAGCAGGATTGAAGTGAATACGCAGGGTATGAGGGCCTAGCTTCTGCTTTTCTAAGCTTGATTTTCATGACCCTTCTTCCAACCAAGCAGAAAGTCTTCTGCTTGTTCTGTAGCAGGAACCAAGATAAGAGGAAGTGTAGCACTTTTATTTTTGTGAAAAACAACCCATTTCTTAAATGTCCTTCAGTCTTCAGGATATTGTTTCTGGAAAGGGAAAAAAAACAGCAACCAACTTTACTCATTATAGCATTACAGAGCCCAAAGTAAATTACATTTAACTCTTACTGACAGTTCTGTAGGAGCCACTAGCAAAAGAGGATGAAAATGAAAGTTATTCAATAAGTCAAATTCACATTCCTGAAATAGGATGATGGCTGGGTTATATCATGTCATCAATAATGATGAGCTTTAACCTGATGGCTTTAGTCACGTGATTTGCAAATCAGAAACCTGAAGGTCCCTTGCAGGTATATTTTAGAATTCCAAGGTCATAGATTACATCAATGGGGAAATAACAAAAACCCTTTTAGACCAACATTACTGTTCCCCTTGCTTGCTTCACATGGACCCTGAGCCCTAGCGGCAGCACTGGGAAAGGTGTCCACCCAGGGCCAGGGTACTCAGAACTCCCTTGCTCCTACTCTTCCCAAGTTCCTCAGAATTCTTCATAGGAGGTTAGTTTGGGTGTTTCCCAAATATCAAGAGGCCCAAGCCCCTCAGAATTCTTAACAGGAAGTTAGTTTGGGTATTTCCCAAATATCAACAGGTGTATGGGCCCACTTCTGTATTAAATAGTCAAAGGTCAACAAAGTCTATAACATCAGGACCCCCCAGGGCTTGCTTTTTGCTGTGCAGAAATTATAGAGGGAGACAGTTAGAATAGATAAATACTTTTTTTCATTCAGAATGTCTAGAGGAGCCAGTCCTATTAAGGGCCAGATGGCACAGCCTTATCTGGTACCAACCTTTGTAATCCCACAGTTTTGTTATGAGGGTTGGGGAGCAGGGGGAAGCATAGAGAGGGTGGCATTTTCTGATATTTTCAGCTTTAGTCTCATTACATTTTCTGATACACACTATACTCCATTTTTAAACATGGTATTCATGTTAGAGACCAACTATTAGCTAGCTGCAACAGAAACACTATGTTTAGGAGTAAATGTAAATAGAAGTCAAATTAGTAAACTGTATACATCAACAAAATGTTAAAAGTCAAACAACAGCCAGATATATTTAGCCTTGGGAATAAAAACAGGGAGATAAATGCAGCTTACCACTTCACCAAGTTTATTTTAAAGCAAATGTGATGAATTCAATGAAACCAGCAGCTTATAGCAATGGCTAACTTTGAACTCTGAGGTTATTTACATATTATCCCCACAAAAGGCTCTCCTTCTTCTTTGGTTTTCTTCAGTCCATCACTGTCCCCCAGTTTGCCCAGGTTAGAAACCTCTGCCTATTTGACCTTTTCCTTACTTGGAAGAGCAGACTCATCCTCAGATGCTCACGGGTTGTCTCTATAGGTGGAATCCTTCCCCATCCCCAGAAACTGTCCCTAGTCTTCTCTGGACCATTGAGGCAGCCTCCACAGTGGCTCTTGCCTCCATTCTCTGCCTCCTTCTTCACCCTAATCTGCAGGCTGCTGCCACAGAGCACGGTTCCACTCATGGTGAATGGAGCATCCCCTCTTTAGAAGTTGTATTGAATTTGGAATAAAATTCAGATTCCCTGATTTGGCATTTAGGGCCATCTGGTGGGCTAAGGGTGTGACGGCCTGGCTTCTGCTTTTCTAAACTTGTTTTTTATGACCCTTTTCTAAGAGCTCACATGTCAGCATCATGTGATTGTGAGTCACATGTGACTCTCTCCTGTCCCTGATTCTCTGCACACTCCCACCAATGAGCTTTGCCCATTCCTTCTCTGCTTCCTGGAATGCCCTTGTACTGGCTTCCCAGGACTACCGAGGTATTACAGTCTGGGTGGTTCAACCAATAGAAATGTATTCCCTCAAAGTTCTGGAGACCAGAGACGGAGATGAAGGTGTCGGCAGGGTTGGTTTCTTTTGAGAGATTGGAGAGAGAATTTGTTCCAGACCTCTCTCGTGGCTTCTGGTGGTTTGCTGGAAGTCTTTGGTGCTCCTTGGCTTGTAGGTCCCTGTCTTCATCCTCAGATAGCATGCTTTCTGTGTGTTTGTATGTATGTGTTCAAACTCCCCTTTTAATAAGGACACTAGTTGTATTGGATTAGGGGCTCACCCTACTCCAGTATGAGCCCATCTCAACTAATTTACATCTTCAACAATCCCGTTTCCAAATACGGTTACATTCTGATGCAGTTCAGATCAGGACCTCAATACAAAATTTAACAGGATACAATTCAATCCATGACAACACTCTTTCTTTATTGGGTGGAGGGTTGGAAGGAATATGGAGTGAAATGCTGTGATGCGTATTGGTATATTAAAGATCTGAGAAGCACTGAAATAAAGAACATTTCCAAACGTATTGGATGGTAGTCCCCATCCACCATTTAAAACTCTCCAAATTACAGTTCCATGGAACACGTGTTGAGAAATGCCATATTGTCTTCGACTTCTGGATTTACAAGGCTATGAATATTTACTTAGATTTTAGAGGACTGAAACATGGCAAAGAGACCAAAGCAGAGAGAAGGAGCAGCTTCTGGAGGTCCTGGGGCCAGGGCGCCCTGTGGCCTCCTGCCAGGAAGGACTACATCAGGGGGGTGAGGGCCCATCAGAGAGTCAGCACAGGGCTAGAGGTCCCCAGCAGGAACTTGCATTTGGCTGTGTGTGCTCACATGCTCTGCAGACACCCGGGCCGGTCTCGCTGTTTCCCACATTCCAGATCATAGCCAGGCATCCCCAGGGGTGGTCTCTCTCACTCACGGAAGAGTTCCAACAACTGACCAGAGATATTTTCTTAATGACTACAGGAAAATAGAGTCACCATGCCACTCAGACACTCAATTCTAAAGATCCTGTGGAGGAAATTCTATTTCAAGAAAGTGAGGATTTAATTAAATAAATACACATTTAATTTCCTGTGCTTGGTAGCTTTCGAGAGACAATCAGTCATTTGCTCTAAAGTGTGTGTCTCAGGCATGGGGCGCTTATTAACCTCCAAATGCCACCGGCTCAGCAGGGTTTGGCCTCAGAAAGACATTTTGCTGATGACAGGTAGTGATGTAGCAGGGCCCACATCCGAGCATAGTGCGAACGGGATTCAGTGTGGCCTGTTTTCCCTTGCAATGAGTGAAGCTTTGTGGGAGAATAGAGAACAATAGTAATGAAGCTTTTGTCTTTCTCCATACAGCTGATACCTATGTGGTTGCCAATGATTCAGTCAAATATCAAGGTAAGTCACCCTCTGGGCTGACTGGAAGCTCAGTTTCCTGCAGAGAATGTAGAATATTCCTAGGGTTGTTGAGGCTCCATTTACCATGGAGAAGGATGAATTCAGTCTGCTTCTGGCCTTAGAGGGCTGATAATGCAGGAGACCTGTGGGCCAGGTAAGGGCCCTGCAGGCAGGGTGGTGGCAGGAGCCATTGTCCTATAGTTTGAGGTTGGTAAGGATGCAGATGGAGGAGGCCATCCCAGGGTCTGCGCAAAACTCCATCCACTGATGAGAGTACAGGCCAAGGCCAGGTGCAGTGGCTCCTGCCTGTAATCCCAGCACTTTGAGAGGCCAAGGTGGGAGAACTGCTTGAGGCCAGGAGTTGGAGACCAGCCTGGGCAACATAGTGAGACCCTATCTCTACAAAAGAATAAAAATTTAACCGAGTATGGTGGCATGCACTGTGGTTCTAGCTACTTAGGAGGCTGAGGCGGGAGGATCACTTGCAAGCCCAAAAGTTTTGAGCTGTGTCCTGTCACGGCACTCCAGCGTAGGCAACAGGCAAGAACCTGTCTCTATTTTATAAAAAGAAATCAAAGAAATAGAAATTGGAAATGAAAAAATAAACTGTCACTATTTGCAGATAACAAGATCATGTATATACAAACAGAGCAAGACCCTGTCTCAAAAAAAAAAAATAGAATAGAATACCCAGGCATATTTGATGATATTTCCTAGTTGCTAAAATTGATTTTCCATCATGGAAAGAATACTGTTATGAAAGGACAACGTTGAATAAATGATAGAATTGAGCAACAAGGAGCCTACTGCCTCATTTTATATATGAAGAAATTTAGGACCAAAAGGAAGAATGTCTTGGTCAGGGCCCCACAGCCTGGATGGGAGCTCCTGCCTAAAGGTATTTCCCAGCCCCGGGCTTTGCCTCCAGTGGCGCTTGGTCACTTAGGGGCAAACATACGCTGTGACTAGCAGACAGAGTTACTGGGCTTGAATTAAGATGGCAAAGCCTACATAAAGAAGAATTTACATCAACGAATGGATAAAATAGCCAGTTAACATCAAATGGCAGTAACCCTAAATTTAAATCAACTAAATCCCCCAGTTAAGAGATACAGCCAAAACCTAACAGTATAATACATCCAGACCCATTTTATATCCAAAGATACACAAAGACTCAAAACAAAGGGTTGGAGAAAGATTTACCAACCAAATGGAGAGCAAAAATAAAGAAATAAACAAAAAGCAGGAGTTGCAATTCTCGCATTTTATAAAATAGATTTCAAAGCAACAAAGATACAGTG
>JAPYYA010003124.1:0-13209 GCA_028533165.1 Leontopithecus rosalia | reverse complement strand
CCTTCTCAACATCACCATCATCATCATCATTACCACCACTATCTTCTCAAGATCACCATTACCATCATCATCATCACCACCACCTTCTCAGGATCACCATCACCATCATCACCACCACTACCACGTTCTTAAGATCATATCACCACCACCAGCACCATCATCATCATCACCACCTTCTCAAGATCACGATTATGATCACCATCATCATCACCACCACCACCTTCTCAACATCACCGTCATCATCATCATTACCACCACTATCTTCTCAAGATCACCATCACCATCATCACCACCACCACCTTCTCAACATCACCATCATCATCATCATTACCACCACTATCTTCTCAAGACCACCATTACCATCATCACCACCACCACCACCTTCTCAAGATCACCATCACCATCGTCACCACCACTTCCACGTTCTTAAGATTATATCACCACCACCATCACCATCATCACCACCACCACCACCTTCTCAACATCACCATCATCATCATCACCACCACTATCTTCTCAAGATCACCATTACCATCATCATCATCACCACCACCTTCTCAAGATCACCATCACCATCATCACCACCACTTCCATGTTCTTAAGATCATATCACCACCACCATCACCATCATCATCACCACCACCTTCTCAAGATCACCATCATCACCATCACCATCATCATTGCCAAAAGAGTCCATTGAAATGATCTTTTCAATTGTTTCATCTTCACAGTAAAAAAAAATGTAGCTGAGGAGGGAGAATAATATTTCGAACACACAGAACAACACTGTAGGATGCTAAGTGGTCACATGCCCATTTTTCTCTTTTTCATTCCATCCTCCCAACAAGCCTGTTGGAAGACCAAGCAGGTTTAATGCCCTCATTTTCTGGAGGTGCTGCAGACAAGGTATGACTTGCCCAATGTTTTGAGGAGGAGATGAGATTGCAGCTTTTCAGTCTCACATTGGTAGGTTTTCCCTCTGCATGGACATGTGGTCAGGATCCTGGGTCCTACCCTGTCAGGGTCCCACTTACTAGCTTTGAGTCCCTGGGCAACTTACTTCATAACTTTAAGCCTCAGTTTCTTCAGATGTAAAACAGAGTCTAACAGTTTATAGGGTTTGTCTTTGATCTATTGTTTTATTATTATACTTCAGGTTCTGGGGTACATGTGCAGAAGGTGCAGGTTTGTTACATAGTTATACACGTGCCATGGTGGTTTGTTACACCCATCGACCCATCATCTACATTAGGTATTTCTCCTAATGCTATCCTTCCCTTAGCCCCTCACCCACCAACAGGCCCCCGTGTCTGACGTTCCCCTCCCTGTGTCCATGTGTTCTCATTGTTTAACTCCCACTTATGAGTGAGAACATGCAGTGTTTGGTTTTCTGTTCATGTGTTACTTTGCTGAGAATGATGGTTTCCAGCTTCATCCATGTCCCTACAAAGGACGTGAACGCATTCTTTTTTATGGCTGCATAGTACTCCATGGTGTATATGTGACACATTTTCTATTGCAGCACTGTTCACAATAGCAAAGACTTGGAACCAACCCAAATGCCCATCAAAGATAGACTGGATAAAGGGTCATTTTAAGAAGTAAATAAGAATATGCAAGAATCACAGGTCATCTAGAGTGGGGCACACAGGAGGGACTCTGATAACCTGTTATCATGCTGGTGAGGGTTGAGACATGGCCCCAGGAGGTAGGTGGAGTATAAGACAGGGATCCAGTTGCACAACAGTCTGGGGTTTTGGCTGTATCTCTAAGGGGTTTTCTCTGGTTTGAGAAGTTAACATACGCAGTTGGGGGTCATTTAAAAATCCTATGGATTCACTCCTCCCTGATACGCCAACGAAACCAAATCTGAATTCCCTCTTCTCAAGTACTGCCAAGTTCAGTGGGGGCTCTCTCGGATTAAGATGCCCCTAAGGAGGTGTGCACTTACCTGGCTCCCACATCCCAGCTCCTGGCTCCCCAGATCTCGGAGTTAAAAGAGAAGGAACATTCCTATATCCTTCACAGTACATAACAATGTCTTATACTTCATCAAAACTCTGATTACTGAAATTAATGAATGAATCAGAGAGGCATCAGGTATGCCCTGATGATCAGTAACTAAAGATATATATCTTTTTGTTTTCTGGGGACTAGAAGAAAGGGAAGAAGGTGAAGCTGACGTTTGTGTACTGAGTTTACTTTCCTAGCATGTACATGTGAAATTTTATCTGGCAGCTGGAAACTGTCTTAAGCCCTCAGGCTGAGTTGGGTACCTCTGGACCCTACTACTCTCTTGTAAAATGGAAAAGGAGGTAGAGGGGACCTTACCTTGGGTCTTTCACACTGTAAGATAGGGAGTGCACAGAACAAAAGCAAGAAAGCTTGGGTTCCTATCTCAACACATCCATACTTTTCAGAGGGCCTTGGGCAAGTCAAGAAATGTTCCTGAGCCTCAACATGGGGCTAAAAGTCCTGGCATTACCTACCTACAGGACGCAGTTGTTAAAAGATTCCCATGCGATGCACAAAAATGTTTCCTCAACTATGCAGCATTGCCCAAATTGCAGATGGCACTATTGCTGCTGTTTTACTAACAATCATGATAATAATAATGCTACTGCTGTTGTTTGTTATTGTTGTTATTCAGGAGTAAAACCGAGCCTCCAAATCTGCACTTTCAGCTCTAGGGAGTCGGAGAGTAGTGCCTACCCTGGCCTAATGCCCCCTTCAAAACGGAGCGTTGCTGCCACCTCCTGGCTGTGGAAAGGCATGCTTTTCATTATACAAATGACCTACAGATTAAACTCATCAAATCTTGGATTCGCTATTGAGTCAGAGATGTTACTGGGAATCACATTCATCTGGAACAGCCCATTGGTTTTTGCAAATGACAGAAATCATATTACTGATAGATCTGGTAACCCCTCAAGACATAGCATGAGAATCAGATATCCCAGGTCCTTTGGCTCCCAGACCAGGGCTTTCCCCAACCGAGTACCCACAGAAAAAGACCTTGCAGAATCTTGCGACGGAGTGCTAGGGCTCACTGGACAGAGAAAGAGTGGTCCCTAGTGATGGTCTTAGCAGAAGAGAGCATGACATGGCCAAGGATCTCTCCCCAAACTCATGCTCCTCATCCTAGGAGACTCTGCCAGGCTGAAAGAGAAGTGTTGGTCCCAGGGAGGAGCAGTACACCTACACAAATAGCCTCCTGCCCCTCACAGGAACAGGTGACCAGACCCTAAATGTTTCTGGGATGAAGGTGACCAATAGCAATTCTGGAAAAGTTTCCCTGGCCCTTTTTCTGCACCCAACACAAAGGACAAGATGTGTACTCCACCACATGGTACTGAAGGTGCCATTTGATCCTTGATAGAAGAGCAGAGGGAAGGAAGTGATTGAGAGCAGTATGTATTCCCCACATCTCTCCCCATAGTCCAAAATCCCATTCCATGTCAGGTATCCCAGTCTCCCAACCCTTCTGTCTCCAGGTTCTGGTAACCCAGTCTCTCTTACCCACTACCTGTACCTCCTTGCAGGCTAGGGAAGGTAATGGAGCCCTAAGTTAATAGACCTGAAATTCTGCTTTCTCTTGATGGTTTCCCTATACCTGCCCACACCTTTGTAGAGAGGCTGTTCCTCAGACACTCCTCATATTATGCTAATTTGGCTGTTGACATAGTTTGGATTTGCGTCCCTGCCCAAATCTCATGTCAAATTGTAATCCCCATTGTTGGAGGAGGAGCCTTGATGGGAGGTGACTGGATCATGGGGGTGGACTTTCCCCCTTTGCTGTTCCTGTGCTAGTGAGTTCTCATGAGATCTGGCTGTTTAAATGTGTGTAGCACCTCCCACTTCCCTCTCTTCCTTCTGCTCCAGTCATGTAAAACATTGCCTGCTTCTGCCTGCCTTCTGCCATGATTGTAAGTTTCCTGAGGCTTCCCCAGGACCTGTACAGCCTGCAGAAACAGGAACCAATTAAACCTCTTTATAAATTACCTTGTCTCAGGTAGTTCTTTCTAACAATAGGGAAACAGACTAACACGGATGTGCTATCTGTTCTCTGCAGGTTCAACTTGCCAGATACAGGACTCATGCCCTACACAACTATTTTACACTTTATGGCCCTTTCTACAGAGCAGGACCAGCTGACCATGCAAAGTAAGAGTGCTACCTCACAGCTATTTGTGAATATCTCCAAGTCATAAATCCCATTCTGCAGATAATAATGCATTCAGTTTCACTGCACCCTTCAACTTGGCACTGACCTTCACCAAAATCAAGCTTTTAAGATTACCTTCAGGTCCCTTTTTAAATTCAAGCCAGAGATTACACTCCTAAGTCTTGAAGAAGCAATCATTTCTTCCTAAGATCTAAGTGAGATCGGTGGTGACCTAGAACCAGCTCATTCCAGCTCACAAGAGCCAATTATAAAATGTTCAGGAATTTTGTGAGCCAGTTGTTAAACAGAGACACTATCAAAATTAAATTATGTAAACTTACAATTAAATAATATTAATAAGAAAGGTACTAAATAGTCCAAACTTGTAACATAATTATTTATAACATTTGATCTATAATCTCCTGAGGTTACCTACAACTAGTACATCTGTGTGGTGAAAATACTATCCAATCACATGCTCTTTGTGCCTCCTTCCATCTCTGCAATCAGTGATGTTATGTTGTTAGCTTGGAAATAGCTGTGGTTGGAATATTTGCACCACAGAAATGGGCAAACACTACAGAATAGGGTTGTTTCCTTTTTTTGTTAAACATGCACCAGCACACCACTGAGTGGACCCAGTGAAATCCAAGTAAAAACACAACTGCTCTTCTGTATACAGATATTGGAGGCTGGGCGCAGTGGCTCACACCTGTAATTTGCACTTTGGGGAGGCCAAGGCAGGTGGATCACTTGAGGTCAGGAGTTCAAGACCAGCCTGGCCAACATATTGAAAAGTAGCCAGGTGTGGTGGTGCATGCCTGTAGTCCCACTACTCAGGAGGCTGAAGCGGGAGAATCACTTGAACCTGGGAGGCGGAAATTGCAGTTAGCAGAGATTACATCATTGTACTCCAGCCTGGATGACAGAGCAAGATTCTGTCTCAAAATAAATAAATAAAATAAAGTTGAAAAATATATTGGAGTAAATAGGGAAACTCCCTCTTCCTAACCACCCACGAGTTCAACTAGGTAAGCTTCTGCAAGGTAGCAAATTAAGAAATCTTCTCAGGACTAGGGATTTACATACTGCACAGTGCAGGGGAGGCAGGAAAGGCAGAAAGACAAGTCTCAACTTCACTGCTATATTCTATCATAAGAATTCCTTATTCTGTAACAGAAATTCAGCTACAAGTGTTTCAGGGGAAAAAAAAAGAAAGAGAGAAAATTTATTGGTTTACCTAAATGAAAATTCCAATCTTTAGGCTGACTGGATCCATGGATTCATGGTTAGATCTGGGTTTTAAGATGACTTCATAATTCTCTCTCTCTTTCCTTCTCTCAGTTCTGCTTTCCTCTAAATTAACTTTATTCCCAAGAAGGCGTCCCCTTTAGGATGACTGGCCAAGCCTCTAGTCTGTATCTTAAAATCCTAGGAGCCTAAAGATAGTTACAGCAAAAACCCCAGGGCTGATTCTCATTGGCTCTAATTGCCCAGCATGGTCATGTGCCCCTGGTCAGGAGATGGTAGGAGGATGTGGTACTTTGATGAACCAGGTCTGAGACATGGGCCCACTTCAGAACCTTTGGATGGAACCAGCCCCTCCCAGACTGCGTGAACTGAGAGTCAAGAGGAATGTTTTTTATCCCTCCCAGTACTAGGTCAGGTTCCTATTCCCAGAAGAAACAGTGTGGAAAGAGACAAGGAATTCCATGATGAGGGATTACTAACATTATGGCTGTGGACTCCACTGAGTCTATTTCTCACTTTTAAATTTCAGCTGGTCATGGCTTCCCATTGGACCATCGTGTAGACAAAACCACACGATTGCTGCAAATGCCTCCTACCCCTGCCCAAAATAGGCAATCTAGGAATGCCAGAAAACTTTCTCTCTCTTCGGTACTTATCCTCGCTTCTCTTTTTCCTATGAAAGAGACAGTGCTGCTAAGATTCTAAGATGTAGGTTGTATCTCTTTCTTCCCTTGCTGTTGAACCAGCTGGCACTCAGACCTAGCAGACACCTCTCATCCTTCAACTCCTGCTAGGAGTCCAACTTCTCTTAATGAATATCATTCCCCATCCCCACTCCCATAACCCAAATTCCATGTGAGGCCTCTCATTGCTGACAGGAGGAGAAAGAGACCATTGCTCAGAGCCACTGCCCCCAGCCAGGAGTTTCTCGTCCCATGACTCAGGAAGGAGAGATCCGGGTGGGCCCAGACAAAACATCTGGACCCAAATCTGGACATGGCTAGGATCCGGACCCAGGGCCACCCACAGCAGGTTGGCAGCTCCTGCTGGAACTAGCAGACAACTCATCCATTCAACCAGGAGTTGACAGAGGACCCATGGTGTGCCAGGAGCTGTGTATCAGTCTGTTTTCATGCTGCTGATAAAGTGATACCCGAGACTGGGCAATTTACAAAAGAAAGAGGCTTAATGGTACTTACAGTTCCATGTGGCTGAGGAAGCATCACAATCATGGCAGAAGTCAAGGGGGAGCAAGTCCTGTCTTACGCGGATGGCAGCAAGCAAAGAGAGAATGAAGATGCAAAAGTGGAAACCCCTGATATAACCATCCAATCTCATGAGACTTATTCACCACCGAAAGAACAGTAGAGGGGAAACCTGCCCCCATGATTCAGTTATCTCCCACTGGGTCCCTCCCACGACATCTGGGAATTATGGGAGTACAATTCAAGATGAGATTTGGGTGGGGACACAGCCAAACCATATCAAGTGGTTCCAAGCACAAAGAGCACCAGAGTGAAATAAATAACAAGAATTTGAAGAGCCTTCCTCTTGAAGATATCCCAAATTCATCTTGTACATCAACTGTTCCCTCTTTTGGCTCTAGACTCCTACCTGCCTCACTTGCTCTCTCCCTTTCCTAGCAAATGTTTCCTTTCTGAGCCCTTTGCTTATTGTAATCATTCTCTTCTCAGATTCTCTTGGCATTCTCATTATCATCTTAGTATCTTTTAGTAGACAAGGCAATTCTTACATGGCTGCCAGAAAGGATGAACACTCCCAAGAGCTTTTTATAATAACAAAAGAACTGCAAATAACCTAAAATGCTTAGAAATAGAGGCCCGGGGCCAGGTGCAGTGGCTCACACCTGTAATTCCAGCACTTCGGGAGGCCAAGGTGAGCAGATTATGAGGTCAGGAGATTGAGACCATCCTGGCCAACGTGGTGAAACCCCGTCTCTACCAAAAATACAAAAATTAGCTGGGTATGGTGGCGCGTGCCTGTAATCCCAGCTATCCAGAAAGCTGAGGCAGGAGAATACCTTGAACCAGGGAGTCAGAGATTGCAGTGAGCCGAGATCGCACCACTGCACTCCAGCCTGGTGACAGAGAGAGACTCCATCTCAAAAAAAAGAGAGAGAAAGAAATAGAGGACTGGTTGAATACACTATGGTAATAATTATAATCATACCAGCTAAAGTTAATTGGGCACTTATTAGGTGCTAGGTGCTGTTTTAGGAGTTTTACATGCCTCAGCTTATTTAATTCTCATAAAACCTCTAGGCTGGGGTTCTCATTTTATCCTCATTTTACAGGTTTGGCTCAGAGAGGTTAAGAATTTGCCCAGCGTTATACAGCTAGTAAGTGATGGGGCCTGAGTTCATAGCCACCATCCTACTAGAGGATTACTTGGAGCATTATGTACACTTTAAAGGACAAAAGCACACCCAACATTTGGCTGCCTTGAAATGTACACGTTCATGCACACTAACAGAAGTTAAATGCAAGAAGTTTACACTAATAGACCCAGACTAATCATAACCATGTGAAAATGTATGGACATGTCAGAAGAGCCAACATTCAGGAGAATGAAATGAAGTTTCTAATCTATTTAAGTCTTCATTTCTCTGTGAAGCTTTGTATAACTTTTTTAAGTTATCTACCTGTGAGTTTTATGCCCTCTGGGCTAGTCAAATTATTCACTAATTTTACAGCCAGTCTCATTCCTTGCTGAGATGCTAAGGAATGAGACTGGCTCGATCCCTTCACGCCTTCCCAGAACTTCTGAAAACAAAGAACTTCTGAAAACAAAGCTTTGGCTCAAGACTGGGTTTGGGGGAGTGAGCTTGGCTCAGAGCAGTCCTGAGAGACGGAAGAAGAGACACTGGGTTAGTGGAAATGGGGCATCCTTGCGAAGGGTCTTGACCTCATCAGAAGCCCTTCTCCAGAGCAAACAAAGAACCCCTCTCACCTCTCTATGCTGTCTTCTCTTCCCCTTAAGTTCCCCAGGGTGCTTAAGGAATGAGTGGAGGAAGGAAAGCCCTAGTTACTAGACTCAAATTGAGGTGAATCCGGATGGTGCAGGCAGGGGTCCTCTGAGAGATCAGTGAGAGCAGGAGGCACACCAGGGCAAGGGGCCAGGTTAAGCAGATGCGCATTCCGCTGTCCAGCTCTGGAGTAATTTCCTTCCTCCAGCTGCAAGAGCTTCCCAGAAGCCTGAGCCATCTGAAAATCCCCCAAGGGCTGGAGCCAGCCCAGGAAACACTGAACAAAATAGCTACAAATGCTGGGAGGGTGGAGAGGAAGAAGGAGAAAAGAGAAGAGGAGGTGTTGGCTTAGGGGCAGAGAGCAGATAGCAGCTACAGGGCCAGCCTGTATGGTGTGGGGAGCAGATCTGGAAATGTTACAGGACTGTGGAAGAGTTGAGAGAACTGGTCATATTTAGCCTAGAGAAGAAGCCTGGAGAATGGGAGGATGATGACTAGCTTCAAATATTTAGGTAGACACTCATGAGAAAAGATATCAGATGTACTCTGCATTGCTCCAGGCTACAGCTTGCCATTCTAAGTGTGGTCAATGGACTGGCAGCATCAATAACCCCTGGGCACTTAGAAATACAAAACTGCAGGACCCTGCTAGACACAGTAAATCCAAATGTGCACCTTTGCAGGATCCCCAGGTGACTTGTGCACACATTAAGTTTGAGAAGTGCAGATCTGGAGCACTGCCACTCAAGTTGTGGTCCAGGGACAAGTGCTCATCTCCTGAACTGTTTGTTAATGGTCTTCCAAGGGATATCGAGAAATTGAGGGTGTGTGGATCCTTTTTTTTATTTTTGAGACAGAGTTTCATTCTTGTTGCCCAGGCTGGAGTGCAATCGGCTCACGACAACCTCTGCTTCACGATTTCGCGATCTCGGCTCACTACAACCTCCTCCTCCCAGGTTCATGTGATTCTCCTGCCTCAGCCTCCAGAGTAGCTGGAATTACAGGCATGCGCCACCACGCCTGGCTAATCTTTTGTATTTTTAGTAGAGACGGGGTTTCACCATGTTGGTCAGGCTGGCCTCGATATTCTGACTTCAGGTGATCTGCCCGCCTCAGCCTGCGACGCCTGGTGGTTGGGACACTTAAAACAATTTAATGCTGTGATGACATCCAAGTTCATGGTCAGCAGATGCATCCCATTGAACGGAATGTATTTTTAGTGTTACAGAACTGGTTGGGCCTGGTAGGTCGACATGGATGGAGGTAGGAAGATCCTTTACCACAGACAGTTTGAGAAGCTGTGTGCAGAACAGTGGTTCCCAAACTTCAGCAAGTCTCAGAATCGCCAGGAGAGCTTATTAAAATGCAGACTGCTGACCCCATCGCTGACGTTTCTGATTCACTAGTTCTGGGGCGGGGCCTGAAAATGTGCATTGCTAACAAGCTCCCAGTGGGTGCTGATGTTGCTGGTACTATAACTATACGGTGAGAACTACTGATCTGGATTAGAAGACAGGTCCAGACCTGTGGATTAGAGTTCTAGGACCTGACTCTAGCTTAAGATAAACAATGTTTTAACAGCATTAAACTAACCCCAAAGCTAGCAGAAGCAAAGAAATCACTAAAATCAGAGCCAAACTAAATGAAATTGAGACCCAAAACTCCATACAAAGGGTCAACAAAATCAAAATTTTGTTTTTTGAAAGGATTAACAAGATAGATATACAACTAGCTAGATTTAAAAAGAAAACAAAGAGAGAAGATCTAAATAAGGAAAATCAGAATGACAAAGATGACATTACAACAGATCCCACAGAAACACAAAAGATCTTCAGAGGATGTAAAGGCATAAGAAGGATATGATGAACTTTGGGGATTCAGGGGGAAACCAGGAGGATGGTGAGGGATTAAAGGCTATACATTGGGCACAGTGTACACTGCTCAGGTGACAGGTGCATCAAAATCTCAGAAATTACCACTAAAGAACTTATCCATGTAACAAAAAACCACCTGTTCCCCAAAAACTATTGAAATTAAAAATACCCTGTTTTCTTCCCCAAAAACTATTGAAATAAAAAATAAAATCCTGAGAGTGTTATGAATACCTCTATGCACACAAATTAGAAAGTGCAGAGGAAATAGATAAATTCCTAGAAACACACAACCTCCCAAGATGGAATTAGGAAGAAATTGAAACCCTGAATAGTCTAATAACGAGTTCTGAAATTGAATCAGTAATTTAAAAACCCACCAACCAAAAAAAAAAAAAAAAAAACCCTAAGCCAGATGGATTCACAGCTGAATTCTACCATACTTACAAAGAAGAGCTGGTACCAATTCTACTGAAACTATTCCAAAAAATTGAGGAGGAAGGACTCCTCCCTAATTCATTCTATAAAGCCAGCATCACTCTGATATGAAAATCTGGCTAAGACACAACGTGAAAAGAAAACTACAGGCCAAGATCCCTGATGAACATAGATACAAAAATCCTCAACGAAGTATTAGCAGACTGAATCCAGCAACACATCAAAAAGTTAATTTACCACAATCAAGTAGGCTTTATTTCTGGGATGCAAGATTGGTCCAACACACACAAATCGATGAATGTGATTCATCATATAAATAGAGTTAAAAACAAAAACCATATGATCATCTCAATAGATGCAGAAAAAGCTTTTGATAAAATCTGACATCCCTTTATGATAAGAACCCTCAACAAACTAGGCATAGAAGGAACATACCTCAAAATAATAAGAACCATCTAACAGAAACCCACAGCCAGTGTCATACTCAATGGGAAAAAGCTGGAAGCATTTCCGTTAAGAACAAGAACAAGGCAAGGATGCCCAGTCTCACTACTCCTCTTCAACATAGTTAGAAGTCGGCCTGGTACGGTGGCTCATGCCTATAATCCCAGTCCTTTGGGAGGCCGAGGCAGGTGGATCATGAGGTCAAGAGATCAAGACCATCCGGGTCAACATGGTGGAACCTTGTCTCTACTAAAAATACAAAAATTAGCTGGGCATGGTGGCGCTTGCCTGTAGTCCCAGCTACTTGGGAGGCTGACAGGAGAATTGCTTGAACCCAGGAGGGAGAGGTTGCAGTGAGCCGAGATTGCACCATTGCACTCCAGCCCGGGTAACAAGAGTGAAACTCCGTGTCATAAAACAACAACAACAACAAAAAAAAAAACCACACAGTTAGAAATCCTGGCCAGAGCAATCAGGCAAGAGAAAGAAATAAAAGGCATCCAAAGAGGAAAAGGAAAAGTCAAATTATCTCCCTTAGCTGACAATATGATACTATACCTAGAAAACCCTAAAGACTCCAGCAAGGTGGAGTGTGGTGGCTCATGCCTATAATTGTAGTACTTTGAAAGGCTGAGATGGGAGGTTCACTTAAGGTCAGGAGTTCGAGACAAGCCTGGCCAACATGGCAAAAACCCAATCCTGTTAAATAATAGGAGACTTTTGGTGGAGTCTTTTATTGTGCCTCAGCCTTCCAAGTAGTTGGAATTATAGGTGTGTACCACCACGGCTGTCTGAGGTGGGAGGTTTACTTGAGGTCAGGAGTTCAAGACAAGCCTGGCCAACATAGCAAACTCCTGCCTCTACTAAAAATACAAAGCAGTTTGGAGATTTCTCAAAGACACAGCAATCTCATTACTAGGTATACACCCAAAGGAAAATACATCATTCTACCGAAATGACACGTGCACTTGTATGTTCACTGCAGCTCCATTCACAATAGCAAGGACATAGAATCAATCTACGTGCCCATCTACAATGGATTGGATAAAGAAAATGTGGTACATACACACTATGTAATACTACTCAGCCATAAAAAAGGATGAAATCATCTCCTTTGCAGCAATGTGGATGCAGCTGGAGGCCATTATCCTAAGCAAATTAACACAGGAACAGGAAATTCAATACTACATGGTCTCACTTATAAGTGTAAACTAAACATTGGGTCACATACAAATTCTGGTCGCTCAGGAGCAGAAGATTCCCAGTGGAGGAGCCACGCCAGTTGCTGGTGCAACTCTTGTGGCCAATGCAGTGGTTTCGCTGGCACCTTGGCGCGGCAGCTCTCAGAGCAGAGTAGGCGGGGCTGGCTCCCCTTCTGACTGAGGTTTGGAGGAGCCACGCAGGTCCCCAGCGTGACTCCTGAGGCCGGCGCAGTGGTTGTGCCGGCACCTCTGCGCAGCAGCTCTTGGCGCAGCAGCTCTGGGCGCAGAGTGAACGGGACTGGTTCCCCTTCTGACCAAGATTTGGAGCTCTGGGAAGGCAGAGTCGCCTATTACAGACACAAGAAGGAAGCCAGACAGGAGAAGCCTGGGCAGAAAAACACCATCAGTCTTAACGTCGCTGTTCTGGCCCTGGGAACTAACAACTTGGACATCCACTCAAGACACCCAATCTGAAAGTTGGTAATTTCAAAGACGACAGGAGGATAAATTTACAATTATGGGAAGAAACCAGAGTAAAAAGGCTAAGAATACTCAAAATCAGAACGCCTCTCCCTCTAAAGATGATCACAGTTCTTCATCAACAATGGAATAAGGCTTGATGGAGAACGAGCACATCCCAATAACAGAATCAGGCTTCAGGGTATGGATAATAAGAAACTTCCGTGAGTTAAAAGAACAGTTGTAGCCCAACATAAAGAAACTAAGAACTTTGAAAAAAGGTTTGACGAAATCCTAATGAGAATAGACAACTTAGAGAGGAATATAAGTGAATTAATGGAAATGAAGAATACAATACAGGAACTCCGAGAAGTATGCACAGGTTTAAACACT
>JAPYYA010003123.1:0-13209 GCA_028533165.1 Leontopithecus rosalia | reverse complement strand
GGGATGGCATGGGGAGAAATGCCAAATATGGGTGAGGGGGCAGAAGGCAGCAAAACACACTGTCACGTGTGTACCTATGCAACTATCTTGCATGTTCTTCACATGTACCCCAAAACCTAAAATGCAATAAAAAAAATAAAATAAAATAATAAAAAATAATAATAATAAATAACAATAAAACTTAAAAAAAAACTATATCAATCTAAATAAGAAACGGGTCTATGTAAATGAAAACTGGACAGAGAGTATAGATATAAATAGCCACAAAAATTCATTTAGAAGAACTAAATGAGAAATCTTTGAGATGAGATTGAAGGGTTAAAATGTCAGACATTATTTAGAAATCACAAAATCATTGTTTTCTTGATAATTAGAAAATAGAGGCAGGGTTAAATGACTCAATTGCATCTAAGGTAACTTAGGTTCATTTTCTTCTTTCTTGAAATAATACCTGCATGATAGATATTTCCAGAAGTGAGAGATTCATGTGTATTTGTAGATATTTTTCCCAGAACTTATTATTTTGCATATTAACAATACATAGAGATGTTGTAAAAGGGCTAAGAGAAAATATGGCAAAGGCAGATAGTGAAGGGGTAAAATTAATGTTTAAAACAGAATTCTCAAAAATCAGTGACAATAAAGGTAAATGATGAGTGAAATTGTATATTTCACTAATGTAAGCAAATAAAAGAAGATAGGTTTTGAAAGATTGAATTACCCCCATTCATTCTGAAGAAAAAAAATTGAAGTTTTATTATACGCAGATGGTATGGAGTGACACTTACTTGTGGGTTATCATAAAAGTATCTTTTACTTGCTGTCCCAAGATTTGAAAGTGCAACAAATCCCAAGACTGGGCTGCAGAGCCTCTATTAAAAGGGTATAATCTGTTTTAAATCCACATAGTCACATGGAATAAAGGCTAATGACTAGGGTTTTATTAAAGAAAACTAGCTATTTTAATATTTTCTCAGATAAGGGTTATACTAGGAAAATGAGAATCTACCTGAAAAGTTATCCCATATGGAACACTAATCAGAGAGCTGCACAGATATAGGGTATTTGTCTCTAAGCTACCAGAGGGATATTTTTAATTGACTTATAACCACTAAAATCTGGTATATTATTAGGGAAAATACTTGTATGAGAGAAAATGGGAACTGGGGCACAGGTAGGGGAGAATTGAGTAAAGCTAGGAGAGCTGCCAATATGCAATGCAAGTCTGAGGGAAGGTTGAATGCTGTGAAATCTAAGGAAGATCCAGCAAGGCCATCAAAGAGTCCTCAGGTCTCAAGTTGGCTGTCAGGGTGTCCTTATCTCCCAGGAATTGAACTGTTTTAATATTCCTATGTCAGTCAGTCACTGACTGCAAGTAGCCCATTGAAAGGGCAGTCATGGTGCCTCATATAATATACCTGCATCAGATGCCAGAACAACTTGGGCATCTCTACGTCACTGAATGCTGGAGATTATTTTTCTGTGTTTCTATGATCCACTTCAATAGGAAGTTTGCCCTATTCTCTACTTTCCTTGCTTAAATATAAAGCCCTTTGTCCCATGAAAGCACTCCGAAGTCAAAAAGTTCTACCAAGACTATTAAAACCCCTGATGAATAGATTTTCCTGGACCCATGTGTGCCCAGCCTAACTACTACAGCTTCAGTCTTATAGCTGCAGGTAAGGAGTGCCCACTACAGAAAAAGAAAAAAACAGAGCCAAATGACAAAATTCACATCACTGACAGAGCATAAATCCTCAATACCTACAGAACACACCCAAACATGGCTACTCTTCAAAACTACCTGAGATTTATGTTTACTACAGATGCTCACCATCCCTCCAATATATACTAAATTTAGACTCCTCAGAAGCGAAAATCAGTAAGTCAAAAGCCACATATACTGAAATTAATTCCTTTGTGAATTGATTAACTGGCTTTGAAGGAAATTCTATAAAATAAATTCTATAAATACTTTTCAGCAACAATAATATTTTGGAATAATTGTTTAGTTACCATTTCCTAGTCAAGTTATAATTATATTTGATACTAGTCTTTATCTCAATGACTAATAAAGAGGTTGCTTTCCTAGTAATAGATATTATAGTCTCTTTCAACTGCAAATAATAGAGGTCTAACCTCTTGACCTTCATGCCAATAGACTAATAAGATGGAAGCATTTAAACTAAATGCTGCTAAAGGAATAGAATATATAGTTAACCTAGTGTCCACCAATTTAATAGAATTTTAAGATATTTACCCATATATGTGTAATTACTCTTGTGATTCATTTGCCTTTTGTGAGCACACTGTTTTTAAAAGTAGATAGATGAGAAAAACAGTCCATCTAAAATTAGGATCCCAGCACCATAAACATAGACATTTTGTTTCTCTGGTCACACAAGTACAAGAATTCCCCCACAAACTCCAAAATAATCATTATACTGATTTCATAAACACCCATTAACCTGAAATAGCTTCAGGAAAATGTAATACCATTTTTAATACCCAAACTATACAAATAGCTTATACTTCATTGAATCTCCTCATAATCCAACAGTGATCTAAACAGAAATTCAATACAGACACACAAAAAAAGCAGAGAAAATAAAATGGAATCCCAGTAATTTATGAGATATAGTAAAAGGAGAAATCTGTATGTGATTATGAAAAGAGAGAACCACACGTCTCATATATAGCTAAAGCCTTTGTAAGTAGGCTAGTTTTTGTTAGTATAATCTGAATGGTTCAACAGATTTTTATATTAGTATCATTTATTTCTTGAGCTAAAAGGAAGATGCTGAAGCAAAATTAACATAGAGTTCATAGAGTTTATTTGGGACAAGATTGCAGACTATGGCCTGGGACACACTTCCAAGTTGCCCTGGCAAGTATTCTGGCAAATAAAGGAGGGGCTAAAGTTAAAAAAAAAAAAAAAGGCAAATCAGCAGAGGGGACAATTATAAAAGTAGTTCATCAGGAATTCTCCCTGGTTTACAGAGGTAACTTTGATTAGCAATTGGCTATACATTGTTAAATTACAGGATAAGAGTTATGGTGCTAAAAGTATGGTATTTTATAGCTACTTGGCATCAGTTAGTAGCCACAAAATGCTCACATAGCAAGTGCTTTCAAGAGGTAATTACTCAGTTCACCGGGGAGTGAGACTTGTTACATTTTAAATGCCTCTTTTTTTTGAGACTTTGAGACTGATAATTTAAAAGAGCTCTCATTGCTCAGATAATTTTTTTCTTTCTCCCATTCAATATTTATTCAACAAATGCCTATTGAATGGATGGATAGATGGTGAGAGGCAAAATGAAAAAAAAATTCAATGGTACGCAATATCAAAGAAACCATGTGACAGCATGATTAAAACATCAGCTTGGAGCTAGACATATAGGGATTCAAATTTCATATCTGCCACTGTGAAATTTTGGGAAATAAATTTCCTATCATTGCTGTGCAATCTTCGGAAATAACAGATTCTCTGAGTTTCAAAATTATTGTGTGTGTGTGTGTATGTGTGTGTGTGTGTGTGTGTGTGTGTGTAAACTGGTGACAATAATATCTGCTTTGTAAGTTGCCTAGAAACACTTATGACCTAATATATTGGAAATAATACACCAATGACTACTCTTTATATGTGGTAAATATTACTGCTGATCTCTCTCTTTTCTACTAAGAAGTATAATGCCTTTAATTCTAGCTTCATAGATATTTGGCATTTACATGTGATAAGAATATAAAATATTCTTCCCACTAGATCTTCAAAATGTAAATAACTTTGTTTCCTGTATAAACTTCTTGACTTTTACAGAAGTGTTCCTTGCATAGAGAAAAAAGTAAAAACGTGAAGTCGTAGACAGAAATTCTCTAAGTCTAACCACAGGCCCTGGGACACATTAAAGAATATATAAATTGTGAACATCCAGTTTATATACTAGTGAAAATCAGAGCCCAAAAACTTTTGCTACCTACCTACAAGATAAGTTTGTTAAATCTTCCTATCACTTATGGTTTTAATCTATTTTGCTACTCTTCTTTGCAAACAATCACATTTCATGGTTTTAATATATTACATAATAGTACATAATATTCTCCTAGCTGACACTGGACCAATTAGCAGCTTCCCTAAAGCATACCTGCAGGGAAAGTGAAATTAACAGTGAGAATATGACATTCACAGAAACTGTATCAGGAGGATCTGAAGATAGGTAGAAGAGAAAGGACTTGTGTGATACAATTTGAGAGACACAATCAAGGACTCCTTGCCCAAAATGATGTCTTCCCACCATGTGTTGATGTGTAAGTCTTAATATTTCATTGCTTTCAGGGAATTTATTTTTTGATAAACCATTGATTGAAGTACTACATACATTCAGAGAATCACATGAACAGCACAATGAATTTTCACACAGTAAACTCAACCATATATCCATCACCAAGTTCCAGTGATAGAACATTATCAACATTCTGAAGCACTGCTCCCATCTCTGGGGTTTAGATATCAGTTCATCTCGCTTTCCCCAAACATGGCCATTACCTTACTTCTATCACCATAGATTAAGTTTTTGAACTTTAAGCAAATGAAACTACACAGAATTCTTTTAACTCTTTCAATAAATGTTATGTTTCTGAAATTCATCCATGCTATTGTATAACTATGGTTCAGTCATTTTTATTACCATATAGAATCCATAGTACAAATCTGCCACCATATAATTATCCATTACAGTATTGCTGGATACTTAGATCATTTCCAATATGGAATGGTTCTGTGTATGTCTTTGGGTGCATATAAGTATGTATTTCCATTGGGTTTATACCTAAGAGTAGAACTGCAGAATCTTTGGATATGCTCACGTTCAATCATAGTTAATAATATTGCCAGTCTTCCAAAATGGTTGTATTAATTCACTCTCTTGCCAGCGGTATATGAGATTTTTAGTTGGTCAACATTTTTTCCAACTCTTGGTTTTGTCAGAGTGTAACCAGTACAGTGTGTATATATGGTTTCTTACTGTGATTTTAAATTTTTATTTCACTGATGAGTAATAATCTTGAATACCTATTCATATGTTAATGACATCCAAATTACCTTTTTTGTGAAGTACTGTTAAAGTCTTTTGCCTATTTTTCTAATGGGTTTTGCATCACTTTTGTATTGGCTATAAAGAGTTCCTAATACAGACTAGAAACAAGTCCATTGCTAGATACATGTTCTGAACTCATTTGTGTCCCTCAAAATTCATATATTAAAGTCCTAATCCCAGTACCTTAGAATGTGACTGTATTTGGAGAAAGGGCCTCCAAAAAGTAATTAAAGTTAAATGAGGCCTTTATGATAGTGTCCTAGTCCAATACAATTGATGTCCTTAAAATAAAAGATAAACATCACAGATGCTTGTGCCCAGAGAAGAGGTCATGTGAAGATACTGTGAGAGGCAGCCATCTGCAAGGCAAAATGAGAGTCTATAAGAGAAACCAACCCTACTGGCACCTTGATCTTAGCCTTCTTACCTCCAAAACTGTAAGAAAATAAACTTCTGTTATTTAAAGCCACCCTGTCTGTAGGTTTTTTTGTTTTTTGGTGGCGGAGCAGTGGGTAGTCCTAGCAAATACAATGTACACATTAGAAAGATCTTCCTCTAATCTCTGTGACTTACTGTCCCTCTCTTTCTCTCCCTCTCTCTCAATGCTATCTTTTTAAAAACAGAAGTTCTTGATTTTAATGTGGTATTTTTTTTCCTTTATGGTTTCTGTTTTTTGTTATCTGCTTAAGAAAATTTAGCTGCCAAAAATTCAAAAATATATTCTCTCAACTTTTCTTCTAGAAGCATTTTTATTTTCCTTCATGTTTCATTCTACAGTCCTCAGAAGCTAATTTTTTAATACAGTGGAATATAGAGGTCAAGATTTTTTCTTCTCATAGATTAAAAAATGGGCCTTGCAACTCTTCAGTAAAAAGACTCTCCTTTTGCCTACTGTTCTACAGTGTCATTTTATAAATCAAATAAACTTATTATAGACATGTTTGTTACTCAACTTCCATTCAGTTATACTGATATATTTACCTAGATTTGTGCCAAGACCAAATTGTCTGAATTACTTTACCTTTATGATAAGTCTTTGTTTCTGTTACGTAAGTTCATGACATTTTAATTTTTAAAATTTTTCTTGTATATTCCTGACTCTTTAATTTCCAGATGTTTTAGAAATAGTTTTTCAATTTCTATCAAAATACTTCCTGAGGTCAAACTGAATCTATAGATTCAACATATCAATTTGAGATGAGATAGATATCTTTCTACAAAGGGTCATCTCAGTCATAAATATGGAGTCTTCTTCCATTAATTTAGGTTATCTTTAATTTCTTTCAAGATACTGTATAGCTTTTTGTGTTAATCCCTTATATTCTTCATTATAATTATTCCTAGACATTTTATATATTTTGATGCTATTGTAAAAGATATAGTTTAACTTAACTTTATGTCTTAATTTATTGTTGTTAAAATATAGAAGTGAAAAAAGATAGGCTTATCTAGTAATCTTGCTAAATTCACCTATTAGCTTGAATAATTTATCTGTTATTTATGTTACACTTTCTCATTATACAAGCAATTAATTTGTGAAGAAAAATTTTATATTCCCTGTGAATACTTTTCATTTATATCTTCTTTTTCTTTCTATCTTGCACTAACTAGGCTAACTTATCTATTACAATGTTTAATTTAATTAGTAAAAGCAACATTTTCCCATTCTGGGGATGAGGAAAGAAATCTTTCAATATTCTATCATTAGGTGTGCTATTTGCTTTAGATCTATTGTAAATATTCAATTTCAGGAAATTGTCTGCTATTTCTAGTTTGCTTATATATTTTATCATAAATTATATCAAATGCTTTCCATTCCTCTGTTCAGATTATCATATTGTTTTCTCTCCTTTCATCTGTTAATGTGATGAATTCTATTGATTGATAAAATTAAAGTGATTTCTTTTAGATGTTAAACCAGTTTTGTCGGCCGGCCGGGCGTGGTGGCTCAAGCCTGTAATCCCAGCACTTTGGGAGGCCGAGGCGGGTGGATCACGAGGTCAAGAGATCGAGACCATCCTCATCAATATGGTGAAACCCCGTCTCTACTAAAGATACAAAAAATTAGCTGGGCACGGTGGCGCATGCCTGTAATCCCAGCTACTCAGGAGGCTGAGGCAGAATTGCCTGAACCCAGGAGGCGGAGGTTACAATGAGCCGAGATCGCACCATTGCACTCCAGCCTGGGTAAGAAGAGCGAAACTCTGTCTCAAAAAAAAAAAAAAAAACAGTTATTGTCTTCCTACAATAAGTTGCAGGGTTTTTAATGTATGGTCCTGTTTATAGATTGCTTAATTCAAATTGATTTTTTAATACCATTTTTGCACCTGTGCTTGTGAGAGTGATTAGCCTATAATTTTTCTTTCATGCAACACCATCATCCTGTTTTTGATATTAAGTTTTTGCTAGCTTCATAAAACGAATAATGTTCCCTTATTTTTTTCTATTACCTGAAAAAAATGTCTGTAAAATTAATGGTATTTCTGCCTTAAATGTTTATTAGAATTGACTGGTCAAGCCATCTGTGTATGAAGTTTTCTCTAAGAAATGGGAAGTTTTGCAATTGTGAATTTAAATGTTAATAGATTTCTTATTTCTTCCTATGTCAGGTTTGACACATTATGAGTTTCATTCTCAGAATTTATCCATCTTATCTTCCTTTTCAAACTGATGAGGAGGCTGATCAAGACGGCAAACTAGAAGCAGCTAGAGTGTGACACTCTCATAGAGAGAAATAGAATGGGTGAATAAATACAGCATCTTCAACTGGAATGTCCAAGTACGTGCATTGGGATTCACCAAGGAAACAACTCAACCCATGGAGAATGGAGAAAAGCAAGGCAGGATGACCACCCAAAGTGACATGGAGTCAAGGGAGCCTCCCCTGCCCAGGGAAGCAGTGAGTGAGTAAGCAACCCTGGGAACTTTAAAAGAACAAAGATCAAAAAAAGATAAGGGCATCTTGTCATGGTAAAGACTTCAATTCAACAAGAAGGCCTAACTATCCTAAACATATGTGTACCCAACACAGGAGAACCCTGATTCACAAAGAAATGTCTTAAGGACCTTCAAAGAGACTTAAATTCTCACACAATAATAGTGGGAGACTTCAACACTCTACTGACAGTATTAGATCACTGAGGGAGAAAATTAAAAAAGATATTCAGTACCTAAACACAGCATTGGATCAAATGAACTTGATAGACATCTACAGAACTCTCTATCCCAAAAACAACAGAATACACATTTTTCTCATTTCCACATTGTACATACTCTAAAATAAACTGCTCAGTTAAATACTAAACAATCCTCAGCAAGCACAAAAGAACTGAAATCATAACAAACACTCTCTCAGACCACAGGACAATAAAAATAGAAATCACAACCAAGAAAATTGCTTAAAATTATAGAACTTTATAAAAATTAAGTAATCTGTTCCTGAATGACTTTTAAATAAATAATAAAATGAAGACAGAAATCAAGAAGTTATTTGAAACTAATGAAAACAAAGACATAGCATATCAGAATCACTGGGAAATTGCTAAGGCAGTGTTAAGCAAGAAATTTACAGCACTAAATGCCCACATTAAAATTCTAGAAAGATCTCAATTTCCCAAGCTAAGATTGCAACAAAAAGAACTAGAGAAGCAAGAGCAAACCAAACCCAAACTAGCAGAAGACAAAATATAACCAAAATCAGAGTTGAGCTGAAGGAGACTGAGACATGAAAACCCATTTAAAATATAGCAAATCCAAGGGCTGGTTTATTGAACAAAAAATATCAAGATAATAGACCACTAGCTAGACTAATAGAGAAGAAAAGAGAGATCTAAATAAATATAATGAGAAATGACAAAGGGGAGATAAATACTGACCCCATAGAAATACAAACAACCATCAGAGACCACTATGAACATCTATATGCACAAAAACTAAAGTATCTAGAAAAAAATGATGTGTCTGAACATATACACCCTCCCAAGACTGAACCAGAAAGAAACTGAATTGCTGAAAAGAACAATAATGAACTCCGAAATAGAATCAGTAATAAGTAGCCTACCAACCACAAAAAGACCAGGACCAGATGGATTCACAGTCAAATTCTACCAGATATACAAAGAAGAGCTGGTATTATTCCTACCAAAATGAGTCTGAAAGACTGAGGAGAAGAAACTCCTCCCTAGCTCATTCTATGAGGCTAGCATCACCCTAATACCAAAACCTGGCAGAGACACACACATACACAAAGAAAACCTCAGGTCAATATCTGAGATAAGCATCAATGCAAAAATTCTCAACAAAATACTGACAAATCACATCTAGGACCATATCAAAAAGCTTATCCACCTTGATCAAGTAGGCTTTATCCTTGGGATGCAAGTTTGGCTCAGCATATGCAAATCAAGGAAAGTGATTCATTACATAAACAGAACTAAACAAAAGCCACATCATTATTTCAATAGATGCAGAAAAGGCTTTCGATAAATTCAACATCCCTTCATGTTAAAAACACTCAATAAACTAGGTATTGAAGGAACATACCTAAAAACAGTAAGAGCCATAGACGACAAACCCACAGACAGCATCATACTGAATGGACAAAAGTTGGAAGCATCCCCCTTAAAAATCAGCACAAGATAATAATGCCCTCTCACACCACCACTCCTCTTCAACATAGTAATGGAAGTCTTGGTCAGAGCAATCAGGCAGGAGAAAGAAATCTCTTTCTCTTGGGCATCCAAATACAAAGAGAGAAAGTCCAACTATCCCTGTTTGCAGATGATATGATTCTATATTAAAAAAATTCCATAGTCTCAGCCCAAAATCTTCTTCACCTGATACACAGTTTCAGCAAAGTCTCGGATACAAAATCAATGTACAAAAATCACTAGCATTCCTATACATCAACAACAACCAAGCTGAACACCAAATCAGAAATGCAATCCCATTCACAACTGCCACAAAAATAATAAAAGACCTAGGAATGTAGCTAACTAGGGAGGTAAAAGATCTCTGCAAGGAGAACAATAAAATAATGCTCAAAGAAGTCAGAGATAAAACAAACACATGGAAAAACATTCCATGATCATGTATTGAAAGAATCAACATCATTAAAATGGCCATACCTTCCAAAGTAATTTATAGATTATATGCTATCCCTATTAAACTACCAGTGGCATTCTTCTAAAAGCAAGAAAAGTCTATTTTAAAATTCACATGAAACAAAAAAAGAGTCAAGGCACTCCTAAGCAAAAACAGGAAAGCTAGAGGCATCACACTATATGACTTTAAACTATACTACAGGGCTACAGTAGCCAAAACAGCTTAGAACTGGTACAAAAACAGACCCACAGACCAATGGAGCAGAATAGGGAACCCAGAAACAAGGCTGCATAACTACAACCATTCAATCTTTGACAAAAATGACAAAAACAAGCAATGGGGAAAGAATTTTATTCAATGAAGGGTTCTGGGATAATTGGCTACCATATGCAGAAGATTGAAACAGGGGACATCTTCCTTACATTATATAGAAAAATCAATTCAAAAGGGATTAAAAACTTAAGTGTAAAACCAAAAACTTTGAAATCCCTGGAAAACAACCTGGGCAATACCATCCTGGACATAGTAACTGGCAAAGACTTCATGAGGAAGATGCCAAAAGTCATTGCAACAAAAGCAATAACTGGCAAATAGAATCTAATTCAACTAAAGAGCTTCCACACAGCAAAAGAAACTATCCATTAAGTAAACAGCCTACAGAATGGGAGAAAACATTTGGAAACTATGTATCTGGCAAAGGTCCAATATTTAGCATCTATAAGCAAGTTAAACAAATTTATAAGAAAAAAAAAACCTCATTAAAAAGCTGGCAAAGGACATGAACAGACACTCTTGAAAAGAGAACATATATGCATCCGATGAGCATATGAAAATAAACTCAAATCACTGATCATTAGAGAAATGCAAAGCAAATCCACAATGAGATACCATCTCATACCAGTCAGAATGGGTATTATTGGAAACTAAAAATAATAATACCAGATGCTGGTGAGGTTGTGCGAAAAGGGGAATACTTATATGCTGTCAGTGGAAGTGTAAATTAGTTTAACCTTGTGGAAAGCAGTGCAGTGATTCATCAAAGAGCTAAAAATACAACTACCATTTGACCCAGTAATCCCTGTACTAAGGATATATCCAAAGGAATATAAATTGTTTTACCATAAATACACATGCACATGTATGGTCATTGCAGCACTATTTACAATAGCAAAAACAGGGAATCAACCTAAAGGTCCACCAGTGGTAGACTGGATAAAGAAAATGTACATATTCATCACTGACTACTATACAGTCATAAAAAATAATGAGATTATGTCCTCTTGCATGAATACAGAAGGAGCTGGAGGCCATCATCCTTAGCTAACTAATGTAGGAAAAGAAATTCTTCATGTTCTCACTTATAAGTGGGGGCTATGACAGAAAACATGAACACATGGAGGGGAACAACAGACTCTGGGGCATACCTGAAGGTACAGGGTGAGAGGAGCTCAAGGATCTGGAGAAATAACTAAGGGGTGATTAAGTAATCTGTACAGCAAACCCCGTAACACATGTTCATCTATAAAACAAACCTGCACATGTACTCCTGAAATTGAAAAAAAAAACTGGTTAAAATAAAGTTATTCATACTATCTTTTTTCTCTCTTATTGATATACAAAAATTCACATATTTATGGGGTATCTCTGAGTGTTTATTATATACATAGAATGTGTAACTGGGTTTCCATCACCCTGAATGTTTATTATTTTTATGTGTTAAGATATGATTTCAGGGGGAGAGGAGAAGATGGCGCTATAGGAGCAACTCAGGATTGCAGCTCCCAGGTGCATTCAGGGACAAAGATATCAGAAGAAGAAACTGGTAGCAACACTCACTGTCCCGCAGCTGCTACAGGTGTTCAACAGGCAAGCAGGGCCTGGAGTGGACCTCAGCAGTCCTACAGAACAGAGGCTAGATGGTTAGAAGGAAAACTAAGAAACAGAAATACTTCACCATCAACAATCTGGACGTCCACTCAGAGACCCAGTTGAAAAGTCAGCAACTACTCAGATGACAGGTGGATAAATCCACAAAGATAGGAAGAAACCAATGCAAAAAGGAGGAAAACACCCGAAACCAGAACACCTCACCTCCTACAAGGGACCACAACCTCTCACCAGCAAGGGAACAAAGTTGGATGGAGAATGAGTGTGATGAAATGACAGAATCAGACTTCAGAAGGTGGGTAATGAGAAACTTCTGTAAGCTAAAAGAACATGTTCTAACTCAATGCAAAGAAACTAAGAACCTTGAAAAAAAGATATGAGGAAATGACAACACGAGAACTTCGTGAAGCATGCACAAGTTTCAACAGCCGAATGGACCAAGCATAAGAAAGGATATGAGAGGTCGAAGATCAACTCAATGAAATAAAATGAGAAGCCAAGATTAGAGAAAAAGGCACAAAAATGAATGAACAAAGTCTCCAAGAAATGTGGGACTATGTGAAGAGACCTAATCTACGTTTGATAGGTGTACCTGAATGTGATGAAGAGAATGAATCCAAGCTGGAAAATACTCTTCAGGATATTATCCAGGAAAATTTCTCCAACCTAGCAAGGCAGACCAATATTCAAGTCCAGGAAACACAAAGAACACCACAAAGATATTCTGCAAGAAGAGCAACCCCAAGGCACATAATCGTCAGATTCACCAGGGTTGAAATGAAGGAGAAAATCCTAAGGGCAGCCAAAGAGAAAGGTCGGGTCACCCACAAAGGGTAGCTCATCAGACTCACAGCAGATCTCTTGGCAGAAACCCTACAAGCCAGAAGAGAGTGGGGGCCAATATTTAACATCCTTAAAGAAAAGAACTTTCAACCCAGAATTCCATATCCAGACAAACTGACCTTCATAAGTGAATGAAAAATAAAATCCTTTGCAAACAAGCAAGTACTCAGAGATTTTGTCACCACCAGGCCTGCTTTACAACAGCTCCTGAAAGAGGGACTACACATAGAAAGGAACAACCAGTACCAGCCATTCCAAAAACATACCAAATGCTAAAGAG
>JAPYYA010003122.1:0-13210 GCA_028533165.1 Leontopithecus rosalia | reverse complement strand
GTATTCCTAGTACAGAGCCTCTATTATGTGCAACTGGCACATTTTAAATGCCTGGTAAAGATCTATTGAACGAATCAATGAATCTTAGAAGCTTTTGGTTTACTTCTTAATTTTAGAGATGAAGAAACTTAATCTAGAGACTGAATGGCTTAGGCAGAAGCAGAGCCCAGGTTTCTTGATGGTTGTTGAACATTTACTACATTTTTAAAAGAAATCATTTGTATTATTTTTGAGATGTGTAATAATTGGAACTAAGTCAAACATATATAATAATGAGATTTTTAGACATGCTGCTTCAGTGAATTGACCATTATAGTTGTGATTAGCATATTCTTTGTAAATAGGTCATTATAATGTTCTTGTGGAGGTACTTAAGTGGCTTGCTTTCTTAGTTGTTAAAATACTTTTTCTCTAATATTGTTCATGTGGTTAATTTGTTAGGAAACCCTTTGTAGCAAGTTACACAAAGGTTCTTTTAGTAGATTCCCCTCTCTGGGCTATCATAAAGTCTGCAATTTGTTAAACAATATATTATCATTGACTTCAGTGTGGAGGGACTTTAGAAAGTATCTAGTTCAAGCAATTTATTGTTCAGAGGAGGAAATGGACCTCCAGTTAAGTAACTTGTGTCACATCAACAGTTAGTGGCAAAGCTAGAAATAGAGCCTGGGTTTTATGGTTCTCTGTCGTTGTTTCTTTGTTGTAAATAATTGACTTCTTATTGCCATATAATATGTCAATCTCTTGGTATAGATTTATCTAGGCAATGATATATATTAAAATATAGGGCTTTGAGGGGCAGCCTTAAATATAAAATTGGTTAAACTAAGCTTTTCTCTATTCCCTAATGCTTAGGCCAGTTAGTTGTTGCAGAGGGAGTTAGTGAGGGAGTTTCAAAGAGAAAGGGGAATTTCAGCAGTGTCAGGTTTGGAGCAAATACCTGGAAAGGGTCTGAACCTCTATCAAGAGGAAGGTGAATGATTAGGAGAAGACTAAATTATATTGTGTCTATACTGAGTAATGTTTTTGCAGGTATTAAGAAAAGACTGGATTAGCCAGGCATCGTAGATTTGACTATAGTCCCAGCTACTTGGGAGGCTGAGGCAGAATTCTTTGAGCCCAGGTGTTTGAGTCCAGCCTGGGCAACATAGTGAGACCCTCATCTCTCAAAAAGACTGAAGTAGCTGTGTGTGTGTGTGTGTGTGTGTGTGTGTGTTTATATATGCATATGTTTATGGATGTGATATGTGTATATATTTGAGTGAACCTAGAGAAATAACCAGGCTAATAACATTTATTATATCATGAAGTAGAATTTGGGAGAGGAATTATTAACCTTTCCTTCATTTATTGTTGTATTATTTAATTTGTTACATGAAGCATCTTTTCTTTGTTAAAGAGATTTAATACATTTATTTATAGCTTTTTGTATTCATGGTTTTTTAGAAATGAACTTACAACAGTGATGTCAGTTAGTAGAATTTCCCATAGAAGAAAAATACAGATGATCCGGCTGTGAATTGACTCTATTCTAATATACTAAAATTCTTCAGTAATAACAGAGATACAGAAAGGAGCATATTGAAGCTAAAGTTTAGAGGTGCTTTCCCTGGAATCAAAATTTTCAATTGCCTATATTCTTGATTTTATTTATTTTATTTTAGAAATATTTTAAAAGACTCACATATATATTTGTAAATATATTGTTTAGCAGCAAGCTAATTACAGTTAATCTATTCGCCAATTCAAGATAAATATTGTTTCCATGCAAAAACAAAATTAAGAAATTTTCATAATGCCCTTGATTAAGACTTGAACCTTTTCTTTTGCCAAGATATTAATTGCTTAGTGTAATTACAGTTTTTATGTAAAAGAGGAAAAAATAAACTTCTGCATTTTGTGAATTTTTAAGACTTTTGCATTTCAGCCTTACAAGAAGTTGTAAGGCTGTTGAGCCTTCAATAACCCCAAATAACCCTGTAATTTTCCAACATTAGGGATGTCTATGGTCTTAAGAGGCTATTTATTTCTTTTAGATCACAGGTACTAATAAAAGAAAAATATTTTTGGATGTAAATATTTACTAGAAGTCTATTAGTCATAGGTTTCACGTAGCAGTAACAAAGTTGTTCTTTATATAAAATTTAAATAGCAGTCATTTCAAAAACTGTGAAAAAAATACCAGTAACAATTTGAGTGTCTTTGGAATGGAGAAAACAAAATACTAGCCCTTTTCTCAGTTTAGGTGTGTGTGATATAGTCAGCTGTTCTTGTTATAAACTTCTGGTTTTTTTCATTATGGCACTACCAGATTAATATCTTTTGTAACCAAGACCTGATTCAAGCACCACATTTTAACAAGGGAATTCTTTGACTCTGAGGAGTTAGCAAAGCTTGGAGAAACCACGACCAACTGATCTAAAAGCTGATGATAAATTTAAGGATTAGTTGATTCAGGTTACAGAAAAACAAAATAAATTGTAGATTATGAGGTAATTATAAAGAAAAATAGAAGGATTTTATTTTCTTAATCTTTTCTAGCTTTTAAAATGAGACTGTTAAAGAATTCATGAAGAATTCTTACCACCTCTTAATACCTACTATTATTACAACTCTAAAGTGAAAATTAGATAATTATTAGGTCAGAGGAAACCATTACTTTACCAGTTTGGGGAGGAGGTAAGTAGAGGATGAAAATGAGAGAGAATTTGGGGCTTATAATGGGATGGGGTAGGTGAGTCATTTAGCTTGGGCCTTAAATTCATGATGTGCCTTAAATTTAGATTTTTGCCTATATCCCGGGAGGCTGAGGCAGGAGAATCGCTTGAACCCAGGAGGTGGAGGTTGCAGTGAGCCAAAATTGTGCCACTGTACTTCAGCCTGGGGAATAGAGCAAGACTACGTCTCAAAAAAACAAAAAAAATTTTTTAAATATTATCCCCAATTCAGTTTTTATATACACTTGTACTTTTTGTATGTGTATTAAAGACATTAAACTATAAAATATACTACAAATTATTATAACTTATATTGGCTTTTCTACCCTTCCTCTTGTATATGGAGAATCAGAGCCTCTCTTGACCTCTAAGAGGGACAAAGAGAATTTTAGATAGACAATAGCATCAGAAAGGCCAGGTACAGTGACTCAAGCCTGTAATCCCATCACTTTGGGAGGCTGAGGTGGGCGGATCATGAGGTCAGGGGTTGGAGACCAGCCTGGCCAATGTGGTGACCCTGTCTCTACTAAAAAAAAAAAAAAATTAGCCAAGCCAGGTGGCCTATGCCTGTAATCCCAGCTACTTGGGAGGCTGAAGGCAGGAGAATTGCTTGAATCTGGAAGGTGGAGGTTGTAGTGAGCTGAGATTGTGCATTTCACTCCAGCCTGGGCAACAAGAAAATAACTACGTCTCAAAAGAAAGAAAAGATCATCAGAAAACATTTATTATATGCATGTTACAAATTAACATGAAATGAGTTTTAACTCTTGCCACTATTATATTTTAAGATATGTACATGATTCTAAAGTTTTCCTGGAAGAAAAAAAAATATGTACAAACAGCCAGGGAAATTCTGAAAAGGAGATAGGCTAAGGGAAACTTGATCTATCAGTTGACAAAATGCAGGAAATAATAGTATCTGCTTCTTATGGTTGTCATGAGGCTTAAATGATATTATTTATTTAAAATTCTTAGGACGTCTGCCACAGAAAAATGTTTAATAAATTTTTAACTGCTATTTTTTGCTTCCCTGATTTGGATATTCATTTTATTTTGTTAATTGTGTGTGGTCAGGTATGGCTATGGTCAGTCATGGTGGAGGAAGAGGAGAATTAAGATTCAGTTTCTGGAGTATATACTGTGATATGCCTCTTAAATCTTCAATAAAGATAAATGTAAAATATAAATGAAGCTAGAGTAGCAACACTTTGGTGAAGTTTTGCATTTTCAATGCACATATCCTTCCCAGAAATTTCACTTATTTGTGAAATACAGGGGAGTCATTCCTACATATGTACAAGGAGACAGAAAGGTTCACTGCAGCACTGTCTATAATTGTAAAATATCAAGACTACCTAAATGCCCATCAAAAAAGAAGAGGTAAAGAAATTTTAATGTCTTCATACTGTGGAATAAAATTGGGCAGTTCAAAAGAACAAAGTAGAGCTGTATATGAACATAAATCTCCAAAACATCATTGAGCAAAAAAGTTGCAAAATTATAGATATGGTCTGATACTGTTTGTAAAAAGTTGGAAGACATGCAAAACGATACCGCATTGTTTATGGATACACATGTAGTCATAGTGTAAGACGTTTGTGGAATGAAAATTAAAATTTGGGATAATGATAATAACCTATTTAGAAGAAAGAAAGGGGATAGGATTCCAGAACATTCCTTGGGGAGACTTCACTCTACTTGTAATGTTTTATTTTAAAAGAAAAAAAAAGCAAATAAGACAAAATGTTAAGATTTTATAAATCCGAGAGGAGAGTACATGGGTATTCATATTAGTCTCTTCAACTTATGTTTGAAATATTGCATGCAAATTAAGATGAAAATACGAACATGTTGTGAAAACATCAAAAAGAGAGAAGGAACCAGGCCTCTGGACTCAGAAGGGCATGGATTTGTTCTGTCTCTTCTTCTTCCTGACTCTGGCTTTGGGAGAGATGCTTTACATCTCTGAGCTTGTTACCTCATCTATAAAATGGGGATAATAATGTCTTCATTCCAATGTGTTATGAGGAATAAATAGCTTATCCAAAATGTCTTTGTGTTAGTCTGTTTTCACACTGCTGATAAAGACATACCCAAGACTGGGAAGAAAAAGAGGTTTAATGATTGTACAGTTCAGCGTGGCTGGGGAGGCCTCACAATCATGCAGGAAGGGACAGAGGAGCAAGTCACGTCTTATGTGGATGGCAGCAGGCAAAAGAGAGAGATTGTGCAGAAGAACTCCTCTTTATAGAACCATCAGATCTCATGAGACTTAGTCACTATCATGAGAACATTATGGAGGGAAATGCTTCATGATTTAGTTATTTCCCACCTGGTCCCTTCCACAACACTTGGGAATTATGGGAGTACAATTCAAGATGAGATTTGGGTGGGGACACAGAGCTGAACCATATCAGCCTTTAATAGTGTTTAGGATGCAGAATTGCCTAGCACTGGGAATAAAATGTAAGCAATACGGGCATTGTCCTGCCTGTATATAACTTTAGAGTCTAGCAGGGCAGACAGATGATCAACTAATCACCCAAACAAATGTAAATTTTACCAGTGATCAGTGTCTTGAAAGACAAGTGCTGTGAATCCCTCTAATAGGGGAGTTTGTGCTTGTTGGAAAGGTCTTGAAAGGCTCCTCGAGAAGAGCCTTGGGGCTGGTCTTTTGAGGAAAAGAGCAGGAATTTAGTGAAGAAGCGATGGTCTAACCCAAGGGAACAGCCCTGAGATGTTGTAGGAAGGAGCACAGCCAATAGAAGCTGAAGAGAGGCCAGTGAAATGGAGCAGAGAGTTCTAGTGGCAGAGTGGTGATGTCAGATAAGGCTAGAGAAGTAGGTATCAGTCAGATGCCATAGAATTCTGTAGTCCCCATTGGGTAATTTGGGGTATATGGAAAGAACCATTGGAAACCACTGGCTATTATAGTAAGCTAAAGTTCCCTAAAATCAGTGTGAACAGAAGCAGTGTTTGAAGGACTATTTGGAAACAGCTTTACACAATGAGACATTGTTACAGAGTCTCTGAAAATGATCTGGTGAACTAGGGCAGAGCAATCAGAGCTAGTACTGAAGGCTTTTTAAAAGAAGAAGAGAGTGAAGATGCAAAAACTGTATCCACTGAAGTACTGGTCACCCATTGATTCTTTTTTGCCAATAGCTGTTCACTCTAATGATTCTTTTAAAAATCTGAGATCCTGTTGTAGTACAGATTCGAAGTTTATACTGTTATACACAAAGTTAAAGCCTAAAATGGTGAATGAAGGTGAACATAGTAATATTGATTGTATATAATGGAATCTATTTAGAATACAGTTAAATTTCTTTTTAACAGTATACCCCCAATTGAAGTGCTTAATATATTAATGTTTTAAGTATTTTTCACATATTGATGAATTAAATATTTGTTGAGGGTTTACTATCTCCAAGTCCCCATGTTCTGTATATGGTAAGATCTCCAGGAAGGAGCTCTGCTCAGAGATTAGCTTTAAGGTGAATCATAAAATATTCTCAGTGTAAGTGTCTATGTGAAAGATGGGCAGTAACAATCAACTACAACACTTTATGGATAAAGCATTTTTGCAAACATAAAGTATTACAGAGATATCACATGTCTGTATGTTTTGTAAGTTTACTTTTGAAAGTAAACATTCCTTTTAATTTTTAAAAAGATCTTCAAGGGAGCTTCTGTAATCTTAAAAATTAATTTCAGGAAACCTGAAGTCTGCTGTCTAGTATTAATAGCAATTTTATGTGTAGGGAGATTAAGTGCAAATACATGCTTTTGGAGGCATAAATAAAGGAAGCGGGCTGGGCGCGGTGGATCACGAGGTCAAGAGATTGAGACCACCGTGGTCAACATGGTGAAACCCCGTCTCTACTAAAAATACAGAAAATTAGCTGGGCATGGTACCACGTGCCTGTAATCCCAGCTACTCAGGAGGCTGAGGCAGGAGAATTGCCTGAAACCAGGAGGCGGAGGTTGCGGTGAGCTGAGATCATGCCATTGCACTCCAGCCTGGGTAACAAGAGCGAAACTCCGTCTCAAAAAAATAAATAAATAAATAAAAATAAAGGAAGCATTTTAATTAATACATGTTTATTTGGCACTTTTTTTTTTTGGTCTGGTTCTTAATTTCTTTTGATCAGTTAGAGAGTCTGTCCTATAATACATTAGGGGCTTTAGCACTTTTACCTTACACTGAAACTGGAGCATAACATTAAAGAAAAAAACTTTATAATATGTATAAAAACTCCACTTTGAGGGAACTATAAGTATGTAAAAAAAAGTCTTGCATCAAAGGTATTACCATTCATGATAATACATGACTGAAATACATTTTTTTATAACAAAAATTAGAAGCAATCAAAATGTTTAATCGTAGGGCGACTGTATAAATTATGAGATATCTGTACCCATTACAGTTTATACTTATGAAGATTAAATTAACTTGAAAAAGTGATTGTTATGATATTAAGCGGAGAAAAAGCAGGATGTACAATCTCAGTTATATCTTAAAAAGAGAAACAGACATGGGCATATAAAAATGTCTGGAAATACATACACCAAAATGTTAAGAGGGTATTTTGGACATTGAGATCATGGGTGATTTTATTTCATTGTTCGTGTTTTTCTATGTGGTCTAGTTTTTCTTCAGTTTGCATGTACTAATTTGTAATCAGAAAGCATGTGAATATTATATAAATCACTTCTAGGGCTGTGATCACACTGCTATACTCCTGTCTGGATGACAGTGAGACCCTTGAAAAATAAAATAATAAAAATAAAATCACTTCTACAATGAACTTTTGATGCTAGGGAATGCAGTCTGCACAGGCCTTTGCAGCAGATTCCTATTCATGGAAGACTGTTTGTCACAGGTAAGAATTTAGGTCTTTCAAAGAGTGGGCAACATTTTTCTTTTTGAATGAATCACCTAAGAATAGAGACGGTTCTGGTGGGAAGTGTTGATTTCCTGTGTGGAGAGAGAAGACTACATGTAACTTGGTAGTTAGTCATCTTAAAATAAAATGTCTAGGCCAGACATGGTGACTCATTCCTGTAATCCTAGTGCTTTGGGAGGCTGAGGCAGGAGGATTACTTGAGGCTAGGAATTTAAGACCAGCCTGGGCAACATGGCAAAACTTTATCTCTATAAGAAATACAAATATTAGCTGAGTGTGGTGGTGTGTGCCTCTGGTCCTAGCTACTCTGGTGGCTGAGGCAGGAAGATCACCTGAACTCAGGAGTTCAAGGCTGCAGTGAGCTGTAATTGCACCGCTGTACTCCAGCCTGAGCAACAGAGGAAGACCCTGTCTCCAAAAAAACCAAGGTCTGGAAGAGTTTTAGAAAAGTGTTATATATAGGAAAATTAATTTTAACTTTGACAGACAGACTATATATCTCTAAAGCAGAACTTGTCAATATCTTTTAGAATTGTTGATAAATTACCACTTCAGTTGCTGACACATAGATTTTAAGAAAGTATTAATAACAAGATGTTCAGATGGGTGTTTTAATTTTTTTCTTTCTTCAGTTCTCTTTACATTGTGAAAGAGCCACACTTTTGGCTTTATAATGGATTTGTTGGCAAGGGCCTACTGGCATCAGGTAGAGTTTGAGATTGTAAAATTAGCAACATAATATTTTCAGTTGTTTCAGTTTCTTGAAGGTTTTTACGGGTCATTTATGCCTTTAGTTCTGGTTTAAAGGAAAAATATTGCCTTGACAATCTTTAATTCTAAATTTGGAAGGGACATAAAGATACTCTTATACTAAAAAGAATGGGCCAAAACAATTGTTAAGTACCTTCATATATATTTATGTATATGTCTGCATGTGTGTATTTGACATGTACACATAACTTAAGACCATTTTATTGAATCGAAACATTTAAAAAGGGAGTTAACAAGACTGGACCAACAAAAGGGAAATTTTGAGGTGGAGAGGGATATGGACTTTAACAATTAAAATTTAGAAAAATAGATATTTTCTTTTCTATAGAATTGGAACTCTGACAAAGCTTTAAAGCAATACTCTATGACCATATAAGAAATTACCTGATTTCTATGTGAAATGGACATGGAGGTTTTCTTAATTTATTTCATTATGGACTCTTTACCATATATATTCATGTTGTAAGATAATCAAAAATAAAATAACTGTGTATTGCAAAGAATGATCATTTTATTTTTCAATGATTTTGTCTCAACTTTTGTTGTTCGGTCTCTCAATTTAATTCCTCTTTGAAAGTATAAGAATTTTTCTTTACTACTAGAGGGTTATGCCCGTCATCTGCACTGCAAAGGAGTAGTTTCTCATTCTATTTTAGTAATCTGGGAATGGCAGACATTTAGAGGAACTCTAATACAGTGGCAGAAGGAGAAGGAAATTAAAGTTTGGTGGGTTCTTCTCTGCATTACATTTAAAAGTATTTTTGTCTAGAAATATTGTAAATTTGCAGGTTAATTTAAAAAAAAATAAAATTTAATGTTTCTCTTTGTAACTTTATTAACAAGTAGAGAAAAATATTCTCTGTATGTTTCTGTTGTTCCAATTTTAAATTTTCTGGTATTATATGTTTACTTTTAGATCATTTCCCATTTTTCTGACTTGGTTTTCCATGGCATTTGACAGAAGAAAGAAAGCATATAATGATGGAGTTATATAAATTTTTTATCTTCTATGACAGGCTAAACTTACTGGAAATAAATGTTGATGAGATTATATTAAATATCAGCAGAGTGTATTTGTATGCATGCTTAGAAATTAACATATACTGAAAAATATTAAAAAGTATTAGAGAAGCTAAAACAGACGTTTTTGCAAAAGAAAATTTTCAAAGAGAATCTTGATATCTGTCACATGTAAATTATGATTAGACCAACCTTTAGAATATATATAATTTCCATGTAGCGAAGAAGCTTATGAGATAGTACTACTAATTAAAGAAATGCCAGTTCAAATAAGGTAGGAGAATAATTTCATGTATTTTTAACTAAAGTTTTTTGTTTTTAAACATGATAAGGCCCAGATTTGTCTGGGCGTAGGATTTAGAGGGCAATATGGTAATATAATTTAAGTATCATAAAAATGTTCATACTCTCTGACCCAGTAATTCCAAGCATAAAAATTTAACCTAAAAAGAAAATTTAGAAGAAGTGCCAGTACCACTGCCGCCACCAACAATGTGCATATATACAAAGTTTTTATAGAAACATTATTTTTTTCAATTTCCACATTTTTCAAAATAAAGATGGCCAGGCACAGTCACGCCTGTAATTCCAGCACTTTGGGAGGCCGAGGTGGGCAGATCACGAGGTCAGGAGTCTGAGACCAGTCTGGCCAACATGGTAAAACCCAGTCTCTACAAAAATACAAAAATTAGCTGGTGGTGGCACATGCCTATTATCCTAGCTACTCAGGAGGCTGAGGTAGGAGAATCGCTTCAACCCGGGAGGCGGAGGTTGCAGTGAGCTGAGATCAAGCCGCTGCACTCCAGCCTGGGCAAAAGAGCAAGACTCCCGTCTATAGATAGATAGATAGATAGATAGATAGATAGATAGCTACATAGATAGATAGATAGATGATTGATAGACAGACAGACAGATAGATAGATAGATAGATAGATAGATAGATAGATAGATAGATATGGTTGGAAGCATGCTTGCAAAAAGATCTGTTAAAATATATACTAGCCTCTGGAAGTGTACTCTGGGTAGTGTTGCAATTCTATACTTTAAGCAAAGAAAACTGACAGTATACTGTGTTTGCTTAAATAGACAAAATACACCTGTACAAAAATAGAGGGCATTCCATTTACATTTTATAAGGTGAGAGGGGCTCTGATTTTAAGGAAAGCTACTAGACTGACAGCTCTTTGAAGACCAGGACCCATCTTTCCTTATTCATCTTGGTAGCCTAATAGAGTGCCTGTCCTATAATTGACTCTCAGTAGATAATTACTGTTTGGATCTGTTACTCTCTTCTTTAACCACTACTGCTGCGTAAGGTTCCCAAACTCCTGCCAGATGACTGAATTTTAATCACTTGGGCTGTCTTTCCTGAAGTTCTTACTCCTTCACCTGGGCCTTTTTTTAAAAAAATACTTTTTATTTTGAAATAGTTTTAAACTTTCACAAAACTTACATAGCGTTCCTGTGTTCCCAGCTTTTCTTCATGTTAATATATAACCATAGCACAATTATTAAAACAAGGAAACGAACATTATTGTTCTATTTCTATTAATTTAAATGTTGCCAGTTTTTAAAATTATATCCTTTTTCTAGCCCAGATCCAACCCTGATCCCAGCGGTACTAAATTGTCATTTCTCCTTAGTCTCTTCCCGTCTGTTAATGTGTGATCGTTCTCCAGTCTTTATTTTTCATGACCCTGGCAATTTGGAAGAGCGTTTTTCAGGTTTCTGTTGCAAAATGTTCCTCAGTTTGGGTGAAGCTTATGTTTTCTCATATTTAGATAGAGGCTGTGCATTTTTGGCTGTGCAGCCTGCAGAAGGGATGCTGTGTAAGTCTCAGTGCGTCATGTTGGGGGGACGTGGTGTTTATATGTTGTATTGGTGATGTTAACTTTGACCACTTTGTTAAGGTGTCTACCCAGTTTTTACTCTGTAAAGTTACTGTTTTTCCTTTCATAAGCAGTGAGTATCTTTTGCTCACTGATTTTAGCATCCATTGATGATTCTTGTCTACAGTAATTACTGTGATATTTGTCTAATGATGACTTAAATTTCTATATTTTTCTACATTCAGTAATTGGAAAGCTACTGTAAGGAAGAACCATTTCTTCTTCCTCATTTATGTATATAAGTAGGGCCTCATGAATATTTATTTTATTCCATGAGTTATAATCCAATACTATTATTAATTTATGTTTTTGTTTAAATTGTTCCATCTTTAGCCATTGGGAGTTCCTTTTAATTGGCTTTGGTGTCCTTTTCACATGTTTTTGAGCATTTCCATACTTTGAAGTACCCCCAAATATACCAGGCTTATCTTATATTTTCCCTGTACCCACCTTAGAGCTCTAAGAATCCCTGATTTCTTTTCTTTTTTCTTTCTTTCTCCCTTTTTTCTTCGAGAAAAGGTCTCACTCTGTCACCCAGGCTGGGGTGCAGTGGTGCAATCACAGCTCATTGCAGCCTCTGCCTCCTGGGCTCAAGTGATCCTCCTGCCTTGAGTCCCTAGTAGCTAGGACTACAGGTGCAAGCCACAATACTTGGCTAATTTTCTAATTTTTGGTAGAGGCAGGGTCTTGCTATTGCCTGGGATTCTGGTTTCTTTTATTGAAGGATGATATTTAGAAACCAAGTCAGTGCTAGGTGTGCTTCCTGCTCCTTGATGTCATTGCTTCTAGGTTTTTTGAGTGGGCAAAGCAATGAAATACATGTATATACTAATATGTTCATATATATATATTTGGTTTTTGTGGGTGTATGTATGCACACCATTTCAGAATTACTAGCCTGTATCTCTGTGAGAAATGAGTTTATTAACTACAGGATAATATTTGTGTACAGTTCTTTTTTCTTTCATTTTATTTTTTTATTTTTTATTTTTAAAAGCCAGTAACCTGTCATTTTACAGTATCATCAAACACTGTTATCTAGAGTTAATTAGGGTTAGTTATTTCTTTATCCACCTCTACAATATGGCTGGGTTCTTCACTTGCAATACAATTGGGATCATTTGTTATTGCTTGTATTCAGCTGTGGGTTCATTCTGGTTTTACTTTTTTATTTTGTGAGTATGTGAAACATCATGGCGTTAAGAGAGCAGTACAAAAAACTGTACTCAGAAAAATGGGAAGCTCTTTTTTAAAAGCTTTTCAAATGCTTCTGAGATTTTACCTATTCTCAGAATACTGAGAACTACCCAGGGGCTTTGGAGCCATTCAGCCCTGAATTTAAATTTAGCCTCTTATCAGGTATGTAATGTTGGGTAAGCTACTTTCCCTCTCTGAGCTTTTGATTCCTACCTCTAGGGATTGTTGTGGGGATGAGAAAAAATATATATGAAATGTTTATCACAATGCCTGCACAAAGTAGGAACCAACTGTATTCATTCATATACTCATTTAGCAAATATTAATTGCATTGCTACTATGTACCGAGGCACTGTACTCTTTCCTAATGATTCAAACTAACTAAGACATAGTTCATGCCTTTGAATAGTTCATATTTTGGGGGCATGTAGCAGTTTTGTAGAAAATATAGTGACCATTTCTTTTTTTTTTTTTTTTTTTTTTTTTTTTTTTTTTTTGTTGTTGTTGTTGTTTTTTTTTTTGAGACGGAGTTTCGCTCTTGTTACCCAGGCTGGAGTGCAATGGCGCGATCTCGGCTCACTGCAACCTCTGCCTCCTGGGTTCAGGCAATTCTCCTGCCTCAGCCTCCTGAGTAGCTGGGATTACAGGCACGCGCCACCATGCCCAGCTAAGTTTTTGTATTTTTAATATAGACGGGGTTTCACCA
>JAPYYA010003121.1:0-13211 GCA_028533165.1 Leontopithecus rosalia | reverse complement strand
GTCTCTGAGTAGATGCCCAGATTGTTGATGATGAAGTATTTCTGTTTCTTATTATTCCTTCTAACTGTCTAGCCCCTCTGCTGTAAGACTGCTGAGGTTCACTCCGGGCCCTGCTTGCCTGGGGTACACCTGTAGCAGCTGCGGAACAGTGAGGGATGCTACCAGTTTCTTCTTCTATCTTTGTCCCAGAATGATGCCTGCCAAATGTCAGTCTGATCAGTCCTTTTTGAGGTGATTCTTTGGATATATGGGGGTCAGGGAGCTACTTGAGGAGACAATCTGTACTTTATAGGAGCTCAAGTGCTGTTCTGTGAGCTCCGTTGTTCATTCAGTGTTGCTAGGCAAGTACGTTTAAGTCTGTTGTGGCAGAACTCGTGAAACCGGTTTTTTTCCTCAGATGCTCTGTCTTGGGGAGTTAGGGCTTATTTGTGAGTATCCGTTGCGCTGTCCTGCCCAGCTAGGAGGCAGTCTAGTCACTATTTGGCTGCCGAGGCTCTGCCCTGATGGCATGAGGTCCGCCCTTTTGCTGTCGGCTCCGTCCTGCTGTTTTGGGCTCCGCCCTGCTGACGTAGGCTCCGCCCTGCTGATGTGGGTTCTGCCCTGTTGGTGGAGTCTCTCTGTTATTGCGGTTTGCCTTGACAATGGCTGACTGCGCCAACAGTGGGCGGGTACCTCAGTAGGGGCCGATGCTCTCCGCAGTGGCGGACGCCCCTCCCCCACGGAGCTGCACAGTCATGTGTTCAGCTTTTCCTGCAGTGGAACTCTCAACCCCCGGCAAATCATCTTATTGCTTGTCCCTGTGGGGGTGGGACCCGTTGAGCCTGATCACTTGGCTCCCTGCCTCCGAGCCTTTTTGCTTTTTTTTCTTTTTAAGTTGTAGGGTTGACTCTCTCCCACGTGCCTCAGCCGCTGGCTGAAAGGGCACCGGGATCTGTGTGATTTCCCTTGCAGCGACCCACTGCGCTGGTTCACAATTCACCTCCCAGAAATCTCCTGGTCTAGTTCACCATCCAAAACCCGTTCAATCAGATGAACATAGCAATCTGCCCTCCCAAGTCTCAAATTGCCGGTTTAACAGGGCACCCAGACCCATGTGTTTCATGCGCCATGCTGCTGCAGCGGCGCTGGCTGCCTGGCCGCACCAGCGGAGAGCGCTGCGCTTGAGTCCTGCGTGCCTCTTATACCTGGGCTTTTTCCCTGCTCTGTGAGCTATAAAGATCCGTCTGAAAATGCGGTGTTTGCTCACCCTCTGCGTCTTGACTGAGAGCTGCAGTGGTGAGTTGCTTCTAGAGCGCCATCTTCCTCCCCTCTTGGAAGAGTTCTTATCGTAAACAAACACCTATTGTACCTGTGGGAAGATCAAATTGAAATGGGGACACAAAAGAGCATTACAACTAGCCTTAGGGACCTCTTTAATAAGATCAAAGAACAGAAATAAGAATACGCAGGTTTCCCTGTTTCTTTGGGTCTTTATTTTCTTATAAAGTCTCCAGTGCCACATAAAACACATTAAACAAATTTGTATGCTTTTCTTTTGTTAATTTGTCTTTTGTTATAGGGGTCTCAGCCATGAACTTAGCAACTGATGAGAAAATAAATCTTTTTTTTCCCTTCAAAATACAAAAACCATTGAATGTTCAGTTACCAAAGGGTTATTGAAATACTTTTAAATAAAAGTATTTAAAAGTATTGGCCACCACTGTAGGCTTATGATAGAATTTGCTAATTTTTAAACATTGAGTATTTGAAACATTCTATTTTATAATATATTATTTATGTTTGACTTTATGAGGTAAGAAATAGGAATAAAAGTTCTGAAGTAATTCTGACCTGTGTCATGGTAAAAATTATTATTCTGATTTTAGCTTTAAAGAATAAACTTGTAGGGCTGTTTTATCTTTATTGACTTGATGACCTATTTCTGGAATTAGAATCTGAATTTGCTTAACATCTTATCAACATAGGGCAACATCATTTTTGTATATCATAAAAGGTGACAGACAGAAATGTGTTTTGATTAGCACCTGCCCTCGAAGTCACCCACAAACAAACACTTCTACTTAGAGCACAGCCCCACACCTAATTGTTTAATCAAACTGAATACCATGCCCCAATTTGAAGTTGAAATAATTTAATGCTAAAATCCCAGCCTGAATTTTATTTATGGACCAACTACCTGTGAAATATGAATAGGCATTTGAAATTAGTAATAATGATTAGAATATATACATATTTAAAAAAATACATGGATCATTTCCTGTCTTTTCTTGTGGTTAAAGCAGCTTAGGAGAGCCGTAGCCTCCTCCAGCTGCCATTATCCTTCCACATTTCTCTTTTATTGCCCATCAAACATGTATAGATTTAATGACCTGGAGAGGGATCAGTGAAATTCTTCACAGCGCTGCATGTTTATTAATGGGCCTCCTGTTCATTGTGATGTGATAGTGTCAGGATTATGCCAGTGATATTGCAGGAGGCAATTGCGTGTTTCTTTATTTTTGATAAAAAAGATATTAGCCACTGATCAGAAACACAGAGACAACTCAACACCCTCCTGAAGTAAACCAGAATGTTTTACCCCAGAATATACTTTGACATGTTGTGGGACGGCTATTCAGAGAGGCTATAAGCCACAGGATAGCTTTTAAACGTTGTCCTTTTGTAGGGGAGATTTGCATCTGTGGAGGAAATCTACATAGAGAGATAAATAGTGGATGCAAACAGGGTTTACTGATGCCCCCCTCCATACTCCTCTTATTCAGATCTAGGAAACATTAACTCACAGGAAAAGGTGACTAAATATTTCACAGTTTTAAAAGTCTGACAGAGAAACTTTTAGCACAGACTATCATCTATTCTTTCTGAGGGCAGCCCTGCAATTTCCTGAGAGATTATATTTGCATAACATGCCAAATTTTGCTTGCCATGCTCTTCTTCCCTCTTTCATCCATATCCTGTGATGCCCCTCAACCCCTCCACAGCAGTCCCTGGCACTAGTCTTTCAGTTACCTCGGAATGATATAAACCTTCAGTCACCTGGCCTCTCTTTTGAGTGTCGTATTTTGTGTGTGGCTCCTTTGCCCTATGCATATTAATACATCTGTATACTTTTTTTTCCTGTCAGTCAGTCTGTTATCAATTTATTTCAACAAAGTTAGACTCAAACCTTCAGAGGGAAAGGGAAAATCTTTTTGTCCTTACACTGACAAGTGCAAGGGGTAAGGAGAGTAGCAAGGGTCATAAAGAGATTAGAAGACAAAGTGATATTAGATGAGTTTGCCCAGTTCTAGGACACCACAAAAAGGGAGAAGCAGCAGGGGCTGGAAAAGAGGAAATAAGGGAAAGTACTGAAAGCAAAATGTAATTTAAGTATTAAGAGGAATAGGGGTCATTGGAATGGTTCTTAGTTTCCTTTGGCAAGGAGAACATTTCGTTCCTTCGATTACATCTATTCCAATTCCATTCAAGAGGAAATTTTTGATCAACTGTTTATATGAGTCTATGGAGGTTTTTTTTTCTGGGATGTAAGAATAACTGGGATTTAATTCATGCCCCCAGATAGAAAAACAAATTAGAAAATGGCTTATTGATTGTTGGTAGAGGATGTATTAGGGCTCAGAAATTCTTACCAACAAACATGCTGAACTGAAGAAAATACCCCAAAGTCTTTCTGACCTTCCCCTACTGTATCTCAATACTTTGTATCTCCCAAACCACAGGATCAAGTTGTGCTCTGAAGTTTCCTTACCTGCCTAAAATCTGGACACACCAAAGAAGAAAACAAACAATAACCATTGATACTTTCCCTGAGTTTTCATTAACTCAACTCATATTGCAGGAAGAAAGACTGGAGTCTGTCAAAACACCTGGGCAGACTTTTGTCACAAATAATTGTCTGCTTGGTGGGCTCAACAGACTTGTCCCAGGCCATACATGTTTTTCAGCTCATTGAATCCCCTGGAAAGTCATTTACCAGCCCCCATAAAATCATCCACACTTCCCCATCTCCCTTTCTTTTAAGAAGAAAGGTACATAACCAATTGTGCCTTATTGTGTGGCATGGTAATTGCGCTGTGATTTCTTCCATGCATATTAATAAATGTGCATACTTTTTCTTCTGTGAATCTGCCTTTCGTTAGTTGAGTTTCAGCAAACCTTCAGAGGTTAAAGGGGAAGTTTTCCCTCACTCCCTACCGCTTTGACATGAACAGGATAACCAGTCTCTCTGCTCTTCTGGAAGCTGCAATCAAGGAAACTGGCAGAAGGGCAATCAGTTCTTACCAGCTGGGCTCTCAGCTTCTATTTCTGCGGAATCCAGTTGAGTGGATGCTAAAAATCAGTTTGTCTCTTTTTTCTCTCCAAAATATTGATTAATGGGATAAAAAGATTTAGGTGACAAGTCTTGGGTGTAGTGTCTGTGGTGTACTTTTTTTTTAAAATTTTTATTGCATTTTAGGTTTTGGGGTACACGTGCAGAACATGCAAGATAGTTATGCAGCAATCAAAAATGATGAGTTTGTGTCCTTTGTGGTGTAGTTTTTGTTATTCATATTGTTTGATCTCTTTCCTTCCAGAAACAGTATTTGTTTCTGTTTGTTTGTTTATTGTTCTGTCACAAAGAGGAGTACCATGGGGTTGAACATAGGTCTCATGTCTCTGTAAGCTTGTTGTTTTAGCAGAATATGCAGACTGGTCAGTTTTGTGGTTCTGATCACAACAGCATCTATTTAGATAAACTTTCCTGTAGGTCCACCAAATCAAAACTGTATGAGTTTCCCATCTCATCTTGATTTATGTCTTTGAGAGCCTGACTTTTGATCAAGTAGCAACAGTTTCTCTTGGTCTCTGCCATGTAGGAGGCATAATTTTTGGGTCACATCCAGTGGTAAGTTGGAAAAGGTTGGAAACCCCTGAGATTTTAAGCAATACACTTCTTGTTCTAGGCATGTCAAGCTCACATAAGGGGCTTTTGTTGTCTCAATAATTTGTTGTCTGGTTATTCCTGGGAAAGTATAATCCCAGGAGTGCCCATCTGGTATTGTGGATTAATGGGTCTGCCACTGGCAGTTTCCTACAAATTTGTGGAACACTGGAGGTACAGTATGCAGAAACACCATCCTAAACTGTCTATGGCAACACAAGTCATTTTCTATCCCAGCCTATATTTGGGAGTGAATTTTTTGGGTTCATGGAGACTGCCTCTTCCATGCCCTCTCCAGAAAAGAAAAACACTTATTTTAAACCTGAAAAATTACTTCCTGGGATTTTCATAAAGAAACTTAATTGGAGTGAGTTGCTATTAGAATAAGCACACCATAAGAAATTCTAATCCTTGTGGCCAAAATATAAATTCTTTAAATTAGAAAGACCCTGAAATTTAATTTTTTAAAAAAAGGTTTCAGAGGTCCTCATTCTAAACAGTTGCCTTGTGGGAACATCAGATTGAAAGAAAGACACATAATAGTGTCATAGGTAGCCTTAAAAATTATTTTGAGGAAATTAAAGAGCAAAATTTGACCTAAAGCAAATTAAAATTCTTTGTAAGTTCAAACTGCCTAATTTGGACCTCTGTGAAATTTACAGGGATGGCTTCTTTACCTTGTAGTCTAGTAGTCAAAATTCTGTGACTCTACTCTAACAACCCTAAGTTTGATTCTTGGTTAACCAGCCAATTTAGTTTGATACTTGTGTGAAGCATAACTTGGGGGTGGGGGTACCCATTTGTTATCGATTATTTTCCCTTCTATGGACAAGCTTTGATTTTTTTCTGTCTTCTTCTATCTGTGGTGACACCTGGCTTTTGGGCTTTTGTTCATAGGCGGTCAGCTGAGAAGCTGAGAGCTTAGGGTGTATGGAAATAGATATGGGTTTTACCCCTTTTATGGCTAGTGAACATTTTCTTTCTTTTGGCCGTCTTTGGCATGACATTGGATTTTGTGAGGACTCTTTGCACTCTTTGGAGATGACCTGTGTGTCCTTGGTTAAGTCATAATTTTGGTTAAGCCTATTTCATTTGGAGAGTCACTTGGGAGGGGGTACCTTTGATTAAGAACAACAACAACAGCAAAAAACCCCTCAAAAACCAAAAATATTGTCTATTTATCCTAGCTAAAATCTGATAATAAGAAATTTGAGGGAAGTTTTCTTTTTCTAAAGAGCTTTATGGTCAGAAAGCAGCTTCAAGATATATTTTCTTTTTAAAAGGACTTTCTGCTTTTTCTATTTTGTATTTGGTTTCTGGGAAGTTTTTTCAGTCAATCAAAACCTCTTTTTAAAAATTATATTCTTGCTGCTTTCATTTACTTCCTTTCTTGTGGGCTTGATTTTTGCTAAAGAAAAAGTAAACTTCATTGGCCTTTTACAAAGCTTACAATTCTCCCCAAATAGCTTCCTATGAGAAATTTTCTCCCATATACTTTACTCCTCTTCTGCAATGCTTATCTTTGATAATGCACAAAAGGATCTGGAAGGGACGTGTAATAATCCTGAGACCTCTTGAGGAACACAGAGAAAGGTACCACAATCCTCATTTTGGGGTATTCTGTCTTCCTTGTGGAGTCTGAAGAGCATGAACAGGTTCCTCGTAGGTCTAAAATTCTAGTGTCTCTTGCGTGGAACTTTTTGATCTCTTTGGCTTTTAGATACATACCTGTGTACATGTGTATGTTATATGTTGTATCTACATGTACATATATGTCTATATATGTGTTTGTATATTGTCTACATGGTATCACATTGACATAAATAAATGAATACTCATAAATTAACTAGCCCACTTTTCAAGTTCCTGTGTCTTTAGCAATTTTTGGTAAATAAAGCTAATTTTAAAATTGTTGGCAAAATTAAATAGAAATGTCTTCAGAGTCTTAGATATTTTTGCCTGGGTCTACTCATCAGACTAATTTATACTATTAATGATAGATATTTTAAGGTCACAAAACTGTTGCTTCTGTGATATTTTTATACTTGTTTGATCTGCCTATGAGTTTATGTTTTTGGTTGTGAGGCTTTAAATTCTAGGGTCTAGTCAGTTGGGAATGGTCAGGCATAGGGACATATGTGTGTCGGTAGTGCCTATACCTTATCTTCCCTGGCCCATCGATGATTCTTGACCATGCTGGGAGGAGTCAGATGCCCCAGGCATTGTCCTCACAGGTCTATCTTTTGTCCTGGGCTCTGCATCTGATATGTAACAATTAAAATTGCTTACTTTCTATATCTCCTACTGAAAGTTAGGTTTACTAAGAGTTAGTACTATAATTAATACATGTAATTTAAAAAGCGGGATATAAGAGAAACACTTCTGTATGCAAAATGTATAAGGAAAGTATGATGTGTTTTTGGTAAGGAAGGTTATAAAGAAGACGTGACAATATGTTTTTTGTTAAAGAAAATGCAGTTTAAAGATTTTTAAATGTTATTTTACATTAAAGAAATAAAAGTTGAGAACTGATAAAACTAAACAGAAAAATAAAGTTGGGAAAAGAAAGAATGAGAATGGCAATCTTATGTCATCAAAGCTGATTGAGATTAGATAAATCTATTTATAAGGTTTTATTAAAATTAGGTTTCATATCAATAATATATTGATACAAGGGTAAAGTTGAGTTTTCCCTTTTGAACAAGATTTTCATATACTATTAATGAGAGATAGGCGAAGGTTTTGGTTTACCATTTGAGTAAAAAGAGAGGGGAAAGAAAAGGAGGGAGAAAGTCTCATACTGTCTTTATTAGACCTTTTGACTATTTGGAAAACTGAGTCTCCTCTCTCTCTAAGAGTAAAGGTTTTTGCTTTTTGAAATTTTTGAATCATTACTTTGGCTAAATTAATTACTCTTTTACAGTGACCTGTGATCCTATTTTGATTGTTTTAAGCATTCATTATTTTGATATCAAGTGTTTTAAATCTTTAATATTTGACAAACTTTCCAAAATCAAATATCAAATTTTAAATTCTAATTTTTTTTGTCCTTAAACAGACTTTGGGATGTTAGGACCCCTGGAAGTCCAAATAGGAACACTGAAAGTCTAAGGGAGACAGATTAGGCTTTTTTTGTATCTTAAAATTATACTGTAATTATTGTCAAATAAGAAATGGTGTTTAACTTTCTTCGAGTTATATTTGTATGGATGTTATTAATATGAGTTCCAGAATTATATGGAATTACTAGAAATCTGATATCTCTTGATATATTAAGTAAATTGCCTTAATCTGATGCTTTTTCTTCTAAAATCTCTTTGCAAATTTTAAAGTGTTGTGTCTTTAAGAAAATTAATGGGAAGAACCATGAGAAGTACTCTTAAATATAGGTATCTAATACCTTTGGATCATGTAATTGGACTAATAAAACTTCCAGAACTCTAATTTTTTTTTAAAAAACTAATTGATTCATGAAGATTGTTAACTCAGCATTAAGAATGAGAATTAACTACATAGGACTGAACGAATGGCAGGCATAGATGATTTTTAATGACTTTTTGTTTGAAACATTGCTGATTCTTTTTATGTTTTGTTTTCCAGAGCCAAGATTTTTTTTATTTTGAGTTATGTGTAGCTTTAAGCAAAAAGCTCTACATAAAGTATACTTATGTAAAGTATACTTTTGTTAGCAAAATTAAAACATTTACTTTTCTCTCTACCTGATTTCTCTAGAATTTGCAAACTATTTATGAGTATTCTTATCTTATGACAATATAATTATTTGTATAAGATAAGAATATGTTTTATTTTGGAACAGAACACAATCAGAAATGCTCATTATTTTATCAAGGCTTTGACTGGAATGACATATTTTCAGACATGTCCAGACTGCTTTGAGGAATTCAGGTTGACTTTATTGAGCTGATGAAAAGCCCCTTGGAAAGACTGACCTGGTACTTTATCAACATGGTTCCTTTTCAGTGTTTCTGAACTTGTGGTAAGTAAAGAATGTCACTTTCTGATGGTCCAGAAGCCTCAAGATATTTTGGGAACTGAGGAAGGAAGAAATTACCCAGTTCATATAGATATAACACACACAGTCTGATGGCAAATCCTTGGCTTGGTTTTCTAACCTCAACAGACTTTGAAAGTCTAATCTGAGATTCATTATGAAAGAGTTCAGAAAAGTCAACTTAAATAGAACCTATATGGCCAATCACTACTATTGGACTTTATACAAATAATTAAGCCAAATATCATAAAACTAAAACTTATTTTGCAAATATTGGTCTTTTGTAAATATAAGAGACTGGAAAGAGAAAAAAAATGTATTGGTTAAAAAAAAAAAAAAAAAAAACTATGGCTGGGTGCGGTGGCTCACGCCTGTAATCCCAGCACTTTGGGAGGCTGAAGTGGGTGGATCACGAGGTCAAGAGATTGAGACCACCCTGGTCAAAATGGTGAAAATTAGCTGGGCGTGGTGGTGCGTGCTTGTAATCCCAGCTACTTGTGAGGCTGAGGCAGGAGAATTGCCTGAACCCAGGAGGCGGAGGTTGCGGTGAGCCGAGATCGCGCCATTGCACTCCAGCCTGGGTAACAAGAGCGAAACTCCGTCTCAAAAAACCAAAAACTATGATATACATGTAATTAAATTCTAGCCGGTTTATAGTTTCTTTTGCTTCTTTTCTGTTTTTATTTTTTTGAATTTTTTTGAAATAGGGTCTTTGTCACCCAGGGTGAAGGACAGGGGTGTGATCATAGCTCACTGCAGCCTTTCTGGCCTCAAACAATTCACCTCCCTCAGCCCTCAGCTTCCTAAGGAGCTGGGAGTATAGGCAGGTGTCACCATGCCTGGCTAACTAATCTGTGAACATTTTGGTCTTGGCCTTCTATCCTTCAGAACTGTGAGAAAATAAGTTTGTTGTTTACACCACCCACTCTGTTGTCCTTTATTATGGCAGCCTCAGCAAACTAATACATCCCTGAAAGAGAGGAACTATAAATTTACTTTAAATTGAAACAGGTTCCTAAAGACATGTAAGTAATTAAGATTTACAAAACTAGTAAGTGGTTTTAAGAATTTAGGTTTTCAGAACTTGGATGAAAAAAATTTCTGTAGTTGCTAAAAACATTATCATTAAGGACATGGGAGTCAGAATTTCTAAAAAGTCTTTAAATATTAATTAACACTAAGCCTTATATATAAATGGCTAACAAATGCCAATTCAAGCAAAGTCAGGAGTTTTGGAAATCTATGATATAAAATGAGTGAGTAGAGTATCCTCTGCTACTTATTCCTTACCTAAAATATCCCATTCAGATCTCATGATGATACTTTCGGAAAATCACAAACAAATCAGAACTTGTTCCTGAGAAAGTAAGTCAAAAATAACTAAAGAACTTGGCAACATCTATATCAGAAATGGCCAAGAGGACTAGGTATGTCTCTCTAGAGACAGCTGTCTTCATTTGAAGAAGAAAGAGAGAATAGATTTATTTTTAATGATTCTGCAGGGACAAAATAGGGCTGAAGTCTTAGAGGGATAGACTTAGGAGGAAGCAGGTGTGGCTAAGACAAAGGAAAAAAAGTCTTTAAGGAGTTTTGGGGCATTGTTGGGCAGAACAAAATTTTGTCCTGCTCACTTTGATCACACAGCATGAGTAAAGTTCTAGCTTTAAATTATTAATGCGGTCTAGGAAGGCAATGCTGGATCTATTACCCCAAATTCCATTTATATTCAATAGCAACAAAGGAGGCTTACTTTGATTTCACCTGATATAGCCACAGGTGAAGAATCCCTTCACACCTGGTGATCTCCAGTTGACTTTGTATTGGCTAATTACCCAAGAGAGAAAAATAATTCCCCAGGAACCAGCTTTTTTTCCCTTTTAAATAATTCCATAACAAAAAGCATTGGATATATTCGGTGATGCACAAGATTGAAAAGTCTGTCCATAAGAGGCTATAAATGTGCTGTCATTAGGTAGAGTCTATGATTTGTTCAGTAGCAAGTGAACTTTGTGCACAGGTGAATACCCCTCAGAAATAGTAAATGCACAGGCCCAAAATTGACTAAAAATTGTTCCCTATTTGAGTTTAAACCACAGATTATGGATTCTGGACAGCTGGCTATACTGACAGGTTAAAACTAGAGAGATTTGGCCAGGTGCGGTGGCTTATGTCTGTAATTCCAGCACTTTGGGAGGCTGAGATGGGCAGAGCACAAGGTCAGGAGATCAATATGATGAAACCCTGTGTCTACTAAAATACAAAAAATTAGCTGGGTTTAGTGGCAAATGCATGTAATCCCAGCTACTCGGGAGGCTGAGGCAGGGGAATCACTTGAACCCAGGAGGCAGAGGTTGCAATGAGCTGAGATGGTACCACTGTACTCCAGCCTGGGGGACAGAGCCAGACTTCATCTCAAAACAAAAACAAAAACAAAAACCAAACCAAACCAAACAAAACAAACTAGGGAGATTTTCTTCCTCCTTTAAATATCATCAATTATTTTTTGTTATGGTCTTTGGTAACAATATATATTTGGTTTCATAAAATAACATTTGTCTGGAATAACTGCTTTAGAATTGGGCATTGCTCTGTATTCTGAATTTTCTATGCTAAGATGATAAGCCATGTGTGTTCCATTAATTCTGGACTCTTTGAAAAGTGAGACATGTCAAAAATGTGTTAATCAACTAAACTAATTTCTGGGATCCTATAGTACCAGCAGCTGACTGGAAGTCTGCCAGATGTGCTTGACCTTCCTCCCACCTGTGATCTACAGGCTTTGGGAGTTAAGACATTGTGCCTTTTTTATCCTTCTTCTCAATTTTCCTACATGATCTGGATGCCTAGGGTAATCTTGGAAGCCACAGGTTAAGATGGCAGAGCTTCCATCAGTGTGAGCCCCTGAGTGATTATATAGAGCAGACTACAATCTCCTTTCCTTCCTGCTAACTGAGAAATCCACATAAAATAAACATTTATTGTGTTAAAGCACTAAAATTTTGATATTTATACCAAATACAGTTGGCATGACATTAAATAATTCAGGTTGACTCTGGGAGAGATAATAGAGTCAGTGCTGCTAAAAAATCCTCAAACAGAAAAATATCTTAATCCAGATAACATTCAGAAATCCGATGAAAAGAATAATAGGGAGGATAGGTTTTAGACTTTTATTTAAGAATTCCAAACTTTGAACTTTAAATTACAGAGAAAAAATTTAAGTTTTGATTTTAACTTCTTTGCCTTTAACTTGCAACAAGATTTAATCTTGAGCATTAAATTCTCACCAGGATGTTGATAATATGAAGAGCTTTATATTAAAATTTTGAGAATTTCTATTGTTGGTATTTTATTATTGGAGTGCCCTTTATTCTAATATTACTACTTGGTCTCATTAGAGAACATATGAAATGTTATACTCAGTAGTGTGTCTAAAATATATGGAATGCCATTAATTTCAGCTGTCTTTCCAGAATAGTTTGATATTGGTGTAATAGATGTATGATTTTGATACAGATTGGAACCTTCTGGGAGCAAAATCTAATTGCTCAGTAGGTCTTTCCAGGAAGAACAGCAGATGGTATTGGGGGAGTGTCCTGTGGGAGTGTCCTGGGGGAGACAGAACAGGACTGCCCTAAAGAGGCTGCTTCCTTCCCCTCAGGATGATGACTACACCCTTGGTCAACTATAGGATTAATAGTTAAACCAAATGGGTAAGAGCGAGCTGCCAAATGTTAGAGTGAGAAATGCTTTACTGTAACTCCTGATTTTCATGAAGAGAGATTTTCTATAAACACACTCCTGGTACATTTACTAACCCCCTGTGAAAGGGTTCATTTGAAAAGAATAATGGGCGTGCATAGCTCCATCCCTGTCCTTCTTCCTCTTGGAAGAAGACGGTCAGCAGGGCTTCTCTACTTCTCCATGTGCAGGCAGCTCCTGCCTCCCACCTGCTCACCACTCCTGGGGATTCGAGCCGGGTCCATTGCTACCATCACCAGGGTGGGGAGTTCTTATTTCTGGCACAAGTCACATAGTTCAAGTTGCCTTCATTTGCTATTCATTATGATATTTTAATCTGTTTTCTGCAATTTCTTTGCTTTATTTTTTTTATTTTGGGGGGGAGGAAGGCAGGAAGGAAGGGAAGGAGGAAGGGAGGGAGGAAGGAAGGGATGAAGGAAGGAAGGGAGGGAGGGAGGGAGGAAGGGAGGGAGGGAGAGAAGGGAAGGAAGGAAATCAAGCAATGAGAGAGAGATTGCTGACCTGGATCTAGAGGTT
>JAPYYA010003120.1:0-13212 GCA_028533165.1 Leontopithecus rosalia | reverse complement strand
GTCTAGATCACCGTCCAAAACCCGTTCAGTCAGATGAACACAGCAATCTGCCCTCCCAAGTCTCAAATTGCCGGTTTAACAGGGCGCCCAGCCCCGCGTGTTTTGTGCGCCGGCCGCAGCGGCGGCACTGGTTGCCTGGCCGCGCTAGCGGAGAGCGCTGCGCTTGAGTTCTGCGTGCCTTTTACACCTGGGCTTTTTCCCCTGCTCTGTGGGCTATAAGGATCCGTCTGAAAATGCGGTGTTTGCTTACCCTCTGCGTCTTGACTGAGAGCTGCAGTGGTGAGTTGTTTCTACAGCGCCATCTTCCTCCCCCTCCCAATAAAATATTTTTTTCAAAGTGTAACAAAATAAAGATTAATTGGCTACACTAATATCAGAAAAAATAAACTTTAAGACAAAAGTAGTTATGTATTCCAACAAGGACTATGTATAATGAAACAGGGTAAAACCATCAAGAAGATACAATAATTGCAACTAATAATAGAGCCCCAAAGTAAATGGAGCAGAGTGACAGAATTAAAAGAAGAAATATCCACACAGCAATTACACCTGGCAGTCTCAATACCCTACTTGGAATAATAGTTTTAACAACTAGACAGAAGATCCAAAAAATAAGAGAAAACTTGAACAACAATAAAACATCAAATAGATCTAACAGATATATGTCAAACATTCAACCCCCACAAAAGAGCAGAACACAAATTTTTCGAAAGGGAACATGAAACATTCTTCAGGATAGACTATATGTTAGGCTATAAAATAATTCATAGTAAATGTAGAACGATTTAAATCATACAGAATAAGTTTTTAGACCACTAAAATTAAAATCTAGAAATCACTAACAGAAAGATTAGAAAATGTACAATTATGTGTATGTTCAACAGCACACTCCAAAATAATCAATGGGTCATATAAGAAATCAAAAGAGGGCCAAGTACTATGGCTCACATCTGTAATCCCAACACTTTGGGAGGCTGAGGCAGGTGGATTACTTGAAGTTCAGAGTTCGAGACCAGCCTGACCTATATGGAGAAACCCTGTCTCTACTAAAAATACAAAATTAGCCGGACATGGTGATGCATGCCTGTAATCCCAGCTACTCTGGAGGCTGAGGCAGAAGAATTGCTTGAACCTGGGAGGGACAGGATGTGATGAGCCAAGATCGCACCATTGTACTCCAGCCTTGGCAAGAAGAGTAAAACTCTGTCTCAAAAAAATAATCCCCAAAAACAAAAATCAGAAGAAATATTTAAAATTTAGAAAATACCCTAAGATGTCAAAAACAAAAATGCAACACAAAACTAATGGGAATTTCTGATCAACAGTGATAAGAAGTTTTATAACTCTCAATGTCTACATAAAAAAGACTGCTCTTAAATCAATAAAATAAGTTTTCACTTTAATTACTTTAAAAAAACACACAAACAAACCAGCGCAAGCCGAAGGAAAAAAATAATAATGACTAAATATAAACAAAATATTTAATAATAAGGAGAATCAACAAAACCAAAAGTTAGTTCTTTCAGCATTTCAACAGATTTGCCTGTTACCTAGAATTGTCAAGAATAAAAAAGAAAATGTCAAATGACTAAAATATCAAATAAAAGAAAGACATTAATGATGACTTAAAGTAATTAAACTATTTTTAAAAGGTTACTATAAACAATTATACAACAAATTATATAACCTATATGAAATGTACCAATTTGTAGAAAGGCTAACTTCCAAAACTGACTCAAAAAGAAACAAAAAATCTGAATAGAATTGCAAGCAAAGAGATGTAATAATCAAAAAAATCAGCAACTTGGAAAACTAGAGTCCCAGAAAAAGGCAGACTTGCATCCACAAATGGTTAGCTCTAACTATTAAACTCATTGTTTAATTTTATGAAATCTTTTAAAAAGAATGAAGCTCCACCAAAACATATCAAAAAACAGAACACTTACTAACTTTAAAATTTTATAAAGCCAAAATTACCCTGATTTCAAGGATAAACAAAGACTTCATGAAACAAAATAAAACAGAAAACGAGACCAATATTCATTATAAATACAAACAGAGAACTTTTCAACAAAATTCAAGTACACTAAGTCCAATAGCTTATCAATAGAACTATACATCATCCCAAGTAAAATTTCTTCCAGGAATGCAAGCTTGTTTCACATATGAAATTCTGTTAATAAAATACAACCTGACAGTAGAATAAAGCAAAATAAGATAAACACAAATGCAGAAAAAAACTGATAAAATCTAACACTATATTTTCATTATAAAAACTCACAACAAATTAGGAAGAGAAAAAAATCCCTAAACCTGATAAAAAGCATGAATGAAAAAGCCAGAGGTTGTATCATATTAAAAAATTAAAAACTGAAAGATTTTCCCCTAAGGTCAGGAAGAAGACAAATATGCTGACTTTTGCCACCACTATTCAACACTGCAGAAGTTCTAGCCAGGAAAACTAGGTACAAAAAAGACATAAAAGCCATCCAAATTGAAAAGGAGGAGGTAAAATTTTTTCTATCTGAAGAGAACATGATTATAGTATGGAAACTACCATAAATAATCTACCTAAAAATCCAACTGGGCTAATAAACAAGTTTAACAGAATTGCAAGATATAAAACAAGTATACAAATATTAGCTTTATTTTTATAAACTAACATTAAAAATTTAAAAATTAATGCAACAAAACTTTATTTTATAATGGCATCAAATATAATAAAATTCTCAGAAAGAAACAATTAAATAAAAAGCTTATACATAAAAACTAAAAAATAGCTGAAAATTTTTGTTCTCCCAAAATTTATTCACATAATCAATAATGTGAATATATTAGGAGGTGTGGCCTTTGGCACTTAATTCGGTCATAGGGCAAAGCTCTCACAAATGAGCTTAAGGCCCTTGTAAAACAAATCCAAAACAGTTGCCTTGCCCCTTTTACCATGTGAGGGCACAGGTAAAAGGAACATATGGTTTGGCTGTGTCCCCACTCAAATATCAACCCAGAATTCCCATGTGTTGTGGGAGGGACAGAGGAAGGTAATCTAATCATGGGGGTCAGTCTTACCCATGCTATTCTCATGATAGTGAATTAGTTTCACAATATCTGATGGTTTTATCAGGGGTTTATGCTTTTGTTTCTTCCTGATTTTTCTCTTGTTGCCCTTTAAGAAGTGTCTTTTGCCTCCGGCTGTGATTCTGAAGCCTCCCAAGCCATGTGGAACTGTAAATTTAATTAAACCTCTATTTTTCCCGCAGTCCCTGGTATGTCTTTATCAGCAGCATGAGAATGGACTAGAAGAAGGCTGGGTGCAGTGCCTCGGGTCTGTAATCCTAGCACTTAGGGAGGCCAAGGTGGGTTGATCACCTGAGGTCAGGAGTTGAAGACCAGCCTGGCCATCATGGTGAAACCTCATTTTTATTTAAAAAAAGAAAAGAAAATGGACTAGAATAGTAAATTAGTACCAGGAGAGGGATGTGGCTGAAAAAATACCCCAAAATGTCGAGGTGACTTTGAAACTGAAAACAAAAAGAGGTTGGAACAATTTGGAGGGCTCAGAAAAAGACAAGAAAGTGTGGGAAAGTTTGGAACTTCCTAGAGACTTGTTGGATGGCTTTGCACAAAATGCTGATGGTAATATGGACAATAAGGTCTAGGCTGAGGTGGTCTCATATAAAGATGATGAACTTGTTGGGAACTGGAGTAAAGGCAATTCTTGTTATGTTTTAGCAAAAAGACTAGTGGCATTTTACCACTGCTCTAGAGATTTGTGGAACTTTGAACTTGAGGAAGATGATTTAGCAGAAGAAATTTCTAAGCAGCAAATCATTCAAGAGGTGACTTCAGTGAATTTAAAGGCATTCAGTTTTATAAAGGAAGTAGAGCAGAAAAGTTTGAAAAATTTGTAGGCTATGTGATAGAAAAGAAAACCCAGGGCCGGGCACTCAGAAGAGGAAGATAATACAGTTTCTCACTAATCGTCCCAGAGTGGTACAACATGAGAGATACAGGCTTTAGAGAAGGTTGAGAAAGGGTGACTTTAATGGGTACCATGCACAAGATCAAACAAACAGAAGTGTGCTGTAAGAGTAGGGTGATATGGAAAAGAAAAAATATGATAGGGAGGCTTACCTGGCTGAGAATGAGAATAAGCCTTGCAGGAATAAGCATGTGTGGGTTTTGCTCAACCAGAGTTCTTGCACAGCTAAAAGTATTTCAAGTCTCTGTCCTGTGCTGGGAAAAGATGTGAGGTCTCCATCACACCTCTGAGATGTGGGGTGGCCCTATGGACCAGTGAATCTGTGGTCTTGTCTGGAAAATGGGGTTGGAATGCAACAGTGCTTCTTGGACTGCAGGCTGACCCAGTAGGGATTGTGAATTGATTTTTAAATAAAATACACAGACTAAAGTAGATTAGGACTCGCCAGCGTGCAATAAATGCACATAAGGTGGGTACAGGACATGAGGTTTCATTCCATGTGGTGTGTCGGTGCATGATGGGAATGTGTCAAATCTATGTCCCACTGAGTCTTTTTAACCTCTTCAGCTCACTTCGAAGTGAGCACCCCACTTTGGGTGGTGCTCAGAAGAAAGGTGCTAACTTGGATCAGAGCAGAAAAAGCTTCCCCAAATGAGCCACTCTTGGCTGTGACTACCACTGCACAGAGCCATGTTTTCTCTTCCTCTGCTTCCAGCTCCCCTGCCTTCCCATATCACTCCTGCTTTCCAGCTTTCTGAATTCCCCTCTATCCAGTACCCTTTCTTGGCTGCAACCGTTTCAGAGCTCTTCGCATGCCTCCAAGCTTCTGATTTTTTCATATCCCACTCTCCATTCAAACACTTTTACTACTCAAACTCTCTTACAATTTTTTTCTAACTTAACAAAAAATTTCAATCGTTCTATTTTTCTTCAGTTTGATTTTCACTCCAACTTCCTCCCAGTCTAGCCCCTTTAAATGCTGCCAGGTTTCAATATTCCCAACGGCTTAAATGTCCAATTTCTTTCCACCTTTGCCCCTACTGATGATCTGGTTACTCCTTTTTGCTCCAACATTCCCCCCAAACTTTCTCAAACACTGATATTTTCCTCTCTTTCCCCACAAATCTCCCTGTAAGGCTTCTGCCCCAAACATCTTCTCACCCCTTCACACCATATCGCCCAGGTCCTTTAGATTCCTATGCACCCGATTTCTCTGTCCCCTCACACCCGCTTGCTTCCCTTGCTCCCACCATGGCGGTGCCCATCAGCTCCTCCCTGCTCACTCAGGTCTGCTGCTCGGGACGTCTTTGGCAACGGTGAGGGAGATTCTTGCTGAAGAGGAGCTCTGGGGGCAGCATGGCAATCCAGGGGACCTTTCTTCTCATTGTTGGCCTTGGCCCCAAGTGTGCCCAGGTGCTGATGGAGCGCCTGGGGTGTGTGAGCCCTGCCGCCAGGGCCCGGCTGGGGTTGTTCCAGGAGCTGTCCATGGTACTGAAATGATGCCGGCTGAGGCGCCCCCTTTGACTGGGCGAAAGAGAACTGTCCTTAGTGCTGAAGATGTTCCTGGGCCCCGGCAGCGGAGGCCGGCAGTGGAAAGATCACGAGGTAAGGCATCCTGGCGGAGGCTACGCTGGCAGCAGCTGCTGATGCTCCCACCAGCAGCAATTCTCCGCCCTCAGCTCCGTCCAGCCGCAGCTCCAGCTCCTCGATGCTGTGGCGCTGGGTGTGGACAAGGCTCTGCTGGTCCTTTTTGGTTCTTTTTCTTTTTTCTTTTGACAGAGTCCCATTCTGTTGCCAGGCTGGAGTGCAGTGGCACGACCTCAGCTCACTGTAACCTCCGCGTCCCAGGTTCAAGCGATTCTTCTGCCTCAGCCTCCTGAGTAGCTGAGACTACAGGCGACCACTACCAACTAATGTTCGTATTTTTAGTAGAGACGGGGTTTCGCCGTGTTGGCCAGGATGGTCTCAATAACGCTTGAGGTGGGGAGGGTTTTCCAGGAAGGGAGAGGATAGAATGAGCAAAAGTTTAGAGATATTAATAATTGTGGACTGATAATCATGGCCTCGTGCGCGTGCCTTGTCACGCCAATCTTAATGGTAAGATTCCGAGCCCTTTTTGCTCGCCTCTCCCTCTAGTACCTATTGCGTGCGCCGCTCCCTACCCCGCCCCCAATCCCGCAGTTGCCAGTACCTGCCCTGTGCCCGTGCCATGCCGCGCAAATCCGTTAAGTTCCCAGGTCCTTAGTACGCGCGCCTCTCCCTGCAGTACACCTTGCACGCGCCTCCCCTTCCATTGCCATCAGGTACCTTGTGCGCGAACCTTGCCAGCCAAACCGTTAACGTCTGGCGTCCTTTGTGGAGGCGCTTCTCCTTTTAGTACCTGTCAGGCGCCCCTTCTACCCCGCGCCCTCCCCGGCCGCCATTGCTCGCAGGTGACTCGCGCGCATATTTTGACCTTCCCGCCCCCGCCACCGACTCCGCATTGTCAGTGGGTGCCTGGCGCGCATACCTTGTCGCGAGAATCCCTTAAGGTCACAGATAGAGAATCCCTTCTGGCGCAGATAGGGTACTCATGCCTGTCTTGGCACATGCCCCACTCGCTCAAGTTTGAACATTGCGTTTCCTGGCAACAGGAGAATGCTCCCTTCGCCTTTGGCCTGTTGGCTTCAGACAAGAGGACTCTCAGAGTCCAGCTCTCGAGAGTTCAAGCAACCAAAAATACCCCACTGCTCCCAGGTGCGGTTACCTGGGCACTGTGTGCCCTTTATCCCTGTCCTGGTCCCGTTCCAGGGCTGAGGACTCGCCAGTAGGACTCAGTTGCCTTGAGTCTGCTGCCTGCATCCCTCACTTCACTTTGCTTGTGGGATCTCTCCGTTGCTCCTGCCCCTGGACAGAGTGGCAAGGCATCCTACAAGTAAGTACCCAGACACTTGGAATCAGCCTGGTGTCAAAACCAACTCCAAGGATTTCTGTATCCTACAAGTCCTATAGGGGCAATCCTGCCTTCAATTTGAGGCACAGGTACGGCAGCAAGCCAGTGCCCTAAGGACTCTCAGAGAGGCCCTGGAGGGGGTAATCACCTTTTTGTGGCCCAGAACACCCAGCTCTACCCCACACTCCCATCCAGAGATCATGTCGAGGGCCCTCATGGTGAGTGGGGCAGGGATGCCTGACCAGGCCGATGATCAGAAAGGGGGCCCTGAGGGCACCAGCGATGCAGTCTGCATTTAGACCCCTGCGGGACAGTGGAGGCCTCTCTCCCTTCGTACCCAGGCCTGGGCCCCTGCAGAGAGACCTCCATACCCAGATGTCAGAAATCCCATCTGACAAGACAACCCAGACCTTCGGGATGAGCTGCTGCCCCAAATACAATGCCATCTGCAACTCCTACAGCTCCACAGGTGGCTAAAGAGGAGGAAGGGGCCAGCCTCATCCCACTGCGGGCTGCCCCTCACTTCTTCAAAGACAGTGAGTGAAGTCAGCCCTCAGGCTGTCTCTCAGGGTCAGGCTCAGTGTGAAAAGGCAGCAGATTCAGCACCTTGGGAGAAACCGGCCACCAGGAGTGGCTCCCCGACATCTCAGGCCTCTAGGCCTCATAGATGAAAGTTCCCTCTGCTGCCACACAGGAGAGGGGAGCCTCTGATGCTGCCACCTCCCTTACAGCTGGGGTTCCGGGTCACCGCTGAAGACCTGGACCTGGAGAAAAACGCTGAAATAATGTGCCTTAATAGTGCACTGCAGGGTGAGGAAAAGTCCCTCTGGGAGTGCAGAGCCTCACTACTTTCCCATGCTTTGTCCTCACCAGCAACAGGGACGTTTTCTCTGCCTGCTGTCCCTAAAGCACCCAGCATGGATGCACAGCAGGAGAGACACAAGTCCCAAGACAGCCTGGACCCCATGACCCTCCAAGCATATGCTGCAGGGTCCCCCTCTAGACCTCCTGTGTCTGGGAGAAAGTGCAGATCAGCAGGCCCCCTGTTCTGCTCCTCAGACACCCTTCCTGTCACCACTGCACACTCCTGGGACTCAGCCCAGGCCTCATTGTCTGCTCCAACACAGCCAACCCAGGGCACCACAGCACACTCAGCCACAGGGGCTTCCTTACCCACCACTTCCACCTCGAGCCCTTGCACCAAAAGAAAGTTGACCTGGGCTGCAGACCTGGCTGGGAGCCTTCCTGACCCATCTTCTGCTGCTCCCACCACCACCCTGGCCAGACAGAGGGTCAGTGGTCCCACCTCAGTACTGAAACTTCCCATGACCGGTGCAGCCACCAGCCAGCCCAAACCTGTGGTCCTTCATGGACAGCAGCAGGGAACCCGTGGCTTGAAGTGGCCTCATCCATCTTCCCGTCCAGCTGCTTCAGCTGCAGCCCAGGCCTCATCTTCTGCTCCAACACAGACAGCCCAGGGCACCACAACACACTCAGCTGCAGGGGTTTCCTTACCCACCATTTCCACCTGGAGCCTGGATGGGACCCTTTCTAACCCATCTTCTGCCTCTCACACCACCTCCCTGGCCAGACAGAGGGTCAGTGGTTTCGCCTTACTACAGAAACTTGCTGCTGTCGCTGCAGCCATCACCCAGCCCAAACCCGTGGTCCTTCATGGATAGCAGCAGGGAACCCACACCTTAAAGCAGTTTCATCCATCTTCCCGTCCAGCTGCTTCAGCTGCAGCCCAAGTCTCATCTTGTGCTCCAACACAGCCCACCACAGCACACTCAGCTGCAGGGGTTTCCTTACCCACCACTTCCACCTGGAGCCTGATTGGGGCCCTTTCTAACCCATCTTCTTCCTCTCCCCGTGATGCACATGCTGCCTTCTCAGACTGTACACCTGCCAAAGTTAGGCAACTCCGCTAAACAAGGTCAGAAGAGTTATCTCTAGGTTTCCTTCTAATATTTTTCTAGTTTCGTATCCTGCATTCAAGTATCGGATCTGTCTGGAGGTGGTGTTTGTATATGGTGAGAGAAAAAGGGTCTAGTTTCATTCTTCTGCATGTGGCTATCCAGCCCTCTCAGTACCATTCACTGAAGTGGGTGTCCTTTCCCCAGTGTGTGTTTCTGTCAGCTGTGTCAAAGATCAATTGGCTGTGAATATGTGGCTGTCTTTCTGGGCTCTGTCATGTGTCACATTGATCTATGTGTCTATTTTCCTGCTAGCACCATGCTGTTTTAGTTACCATTCACTTGTCAAAAAATTTTGTCATTCTAAGTTGTAGTGAAATGGGATGCCTCTAGTTTTTTTTTCTATTTGCTGAGGAAGGCTTTGACTCTTTGAGCTCTTTTTTGGTTCCATATGAATTGCATGGTTTTCCAATACTGTGAGTGATGATACTGGTATTCTGGCAGGGGTTGTATTGAATCTCTAGACTGCTTTGGGCAGTATGATTATTTTAATGCTATGAGTTTCTTCCATCCATTAGCATGGGATGATTGTCCATTTCTTTCTGTCTTATTAAAGTTTTTCATCCACGTTTTGTAGTTTTTCTTGTAGAAATCTTCAAACTCCTTGTGCAATTTATTCTGTGGCATATCTTTTTTTCATTTTGTTTCTACTGTAAATGGAATTGCCTTCTTAATTTCCTTCCCAACTAGACCATTATTGGTGTATAGAAATGCTGCTGATTTTGGTACATTGATTCTGTATCCTGCAATAACTGTATTTATTTATTGATCAACTCTAGGGGTTTTCTGGTGGAACCTTTACATGTTTCTAAATCCAAGATCATATCTTCATCAGATAAGGATAATTTGATGTCCTCTTTTCCATTGTGGATGCCTTTTATTTTTTCCTCTTGCCTGATAGTGTGATGTTGAATAGCAGTGGTGAGAATGGGCATCCTTGTGTTGTTCCTGTTTGCAGAGGAAATGCTTTCAACGTTTTCTCATTATGTAGTAGGTTAGGCATGGCTTTGTCATAAACAGCTTTTATTATTTTCAGGTATGTTGGTTGTTTTTTTCTTTTTTAGATAAAGTCTTGCTTTTTTCACCCAGGCTGCAGTGCAATGGCAGGATCTCAGCTCACTGCAATCTCCGTCTCTCAGTTTCCAGCAATTCTCCTGCCTCAGAGTCCTGAGTAGCTGGGATTACAGGTGCCCACCACCATGCCCAGCTAATTCTTGTACTTTTAGTAGAGATGGGGTTTCACCATGTTGGCCAGGCTGCTCTTGAATTCCTGACATCAGGTGATCCACTCACCTCAGCCTCTCAAAGTTCTGGGATTACAGGCATGAGCCACACACTGGCCATTTTTAGGTATGTTTCTTTTATGCCTAATGTGTTTGTTCCTTTTTTAGGACATGGCCTCACTCTGTCTTTCATGTTGGAGTGCAGTGGCAACATCAGAGCTACAGCTTTGAACTCCTGAGCTCCAGCCACCTCAGCCTCCTGAGTAGCTGGGACTCTGGGTGCATGTCACCACAGCTGGGTAATTTTTATTTTTATTTTTTTGTAGAGATCTATGTTCCTCAGGCTGGTCTTGAACTGCTGATGTCAAGTGATCCTCCCAGCTCAGCTTCCCAAAAGCACTGAGTTTATAGCCTGAGGCAGCGACTGGCCCAGAGTCACATGTTAACATCTCCTCCTCACTGCCGGGCTCTGATTTTGGCAGTGACTGAAAACCTTAAGGGAGAGTTTCTGGTCAGGCCCTGCCCATTCTGTGAACAGGGGGAAAATGGAAAAATGGCATGTGGATGGTTCTTTTCGAGAACTGGCCAGACAAGTGCTAGATGCTGTTTCCTGGAATATAGGATCATGAGATGTCCAGTCTAGCTGCCTGGTCCAGGGCCCCTGGCACCATCTAGTTAGGGAGCTCACCCAAAAGGTACCTCGGTTGCCCAAAGCAGCTGATCTTCCTACCAATCTGGTCCAATTTGAGAGATGTAACTGGGCCCTGTCCTCCAGGAAACCATTCCTGTGTGTGTTTGTCTTTGTCCTCGCCTTGGCTGGCCTCTCTGTACCATGAGAACTTGGATTTGCGAGGTTCTGCCTGTCAGCTGAACATCATGGAGCAGCTCTCTTCTGTTTCAGGGAGGATGCCCAGGCTCCTACACCCCTGCCCAGATCTGACCATTCTTCCCTTCACCCATAGGTGACCTCCAACCCGATCCTGCTTGCTGTCTTCTGGTAGCTGCTCTGAAAAAGGGCATTTTGGCCTCAAGGGCTGAGCATGTCACTCCCTGATTTCTGTTGATCTTTCCAGTGCTGTTTGGGACAGCCCATGCATTTGTCCATGTACTGTTTCTGTGGAAGGCAATCAGGACTTTCTTTCAGGGGTGGGTATAAAAGTTCTTGTGAGATTTGTGTATGAAGTCTGCCTTCACTACCTGGAAAGGGATAGCAGACTTCTGCTGCATAACTGCAATCTTACTACATTTTTAAAAAATTTTTTAATTGTATTTATTTACTTATTTTGAGATGGCGTCTGGCTCTGTCTCCCAGGCTGAAGTGCAGTGGTGTGATCTTGGCTTACTGCAACCTCCGCCTCCTGGGTTCAAGTAAGTCTCCTGTCTCAGCTTCCTGAGCAGCTGAGACTACAGGAACATGACACAATACCCAGCTAGTATTTATATTTTTGGTAGAGATGGGGTTTCTCCATATTGGCCAGGCTGATCTCAAACTCCTGATTTCAGGTGAACTACCTACCAGAGCCTCCCAAAGTGATAGAATTGTAGGCTTACATTTATTTATTTTTAATTTATTTGAGCTGTAGTGTTGAGCAGTCATTCTGGCTAGAGTGCAGTGGCCTGAACTTGGCTCATGGCACCTCTGCCTCCCGGGTTCAAGTGATTCACCTGCCTCAGTGTCCACAGTACCTGGCTATAAAGGCAAGTGCCACCTCGTCCTGCTAATTTTTGTATTTTCTGCTCCCTGCCTCACCAGGTCCACAAGCAGAGATGAGTGCAAGGCAAGGCAATTCTAGGAAAGTAACTCCAGGCAAGGCAAGGCAAGGCAAGGCTATTCCAGGCAAGGTAATTCCAGGTAATGCAATGCAAGGCAAGGCAAAAAAAAATTCCAGGCAAGGAAAGGAAAGGTAACTCATGGCAATTCCATAAAAAGAAAGGCAAGGAAAGGCAAGAAAACTCAAGGCAAAGCAAACCAAGGCAAGGCAAGTCAAGGCAAGACAAGGCAAGGCAAGGCAATTCAAGGCAAGAAAATTCCAGTCAAGCAAGACAAGACAGGGTAATTCCAGGCAATGCAATTCCAGGCAGGGCAATTCCAGTAAAGACCATTCCAGGCAAGGCAAGGCAATTCCAGGTAAGGCAATCCTAGGCAAGGCAAGGCAATGCAATTCCAGGAAAGGCAATTCCAAGCAAGGCAAGGCAAAGCAAGGCAATTCCAGGAAAGGCAAGAAAAGGGAAGGCAAGGAAAGGCAAGGCAAGAAAATTTCTGGGAAAGCAAGTCAATGCAAGGCAATTCCAGACAAGTAAATTTCAGGCAAAGCTAAGCAAGGCAATTGCAAGCAAGGGAAATCCAGGCACATCAGGCAAGACAAGGCAAGGAAATTCTAGGCAGGGCAATTCCGGGCAAGGAAAGGCAAGCCAAGGCAAGACAATTCCAGACAGGGCAATTCCAGGCTAGGCAAGGCAATTCCAGACAGGGCAATTCCAGGCTAGGCAAGGCAAGGCAATGCAAAAAAAATTCTGGGCAGGGCAAAAAAATTTGAGGCAGGGCAATTTCAGTCAAGGCAAGACATGGCAATTCCAGGCAAAGCAATTCCAGGCAAGGCAAAACAAGGCAAGGCAGGCCAATTCCAGGCAAGGTAATTCGAGGTAAGGCAAGGCAAAGAAGGATAATTCTGGGCAAGGCAATTCGAGGCAGGGCAAGGCAAGGCAAAAAAAGGGCAATTCCAGCCAAGGCATTTTCAGGCAAGGCAAGGCAAGGCAATTCCAGGCATGTCAATTCCAGGCATGGCAACGCAAGTCAAAGCAATTCCAGGCAAGGCAAAACAAAACAAGTCAAGGCAAGGCAATTCCAAGCAAGGAAAAGTAAGGCAAGGCAATGCAATTCTAGGCCAGGCAATTCCAGGCAAGGCAAGGCAATGCAACGCAAGGCAATTCCAAGCAAGGAAATTCCAGGCAATGCAAGGCAAGGCATTTTCAGGCAAGACAATTGCTCGAAAGGCAATTCCAGGTGAGGAAAGGCAAGACAAGGCAAGGAAAGGCATTACCAGGCAAGGCAATTCTAGCTAAAACAAGGCAAGGCAATTCCAGTCAAGGCAAGGCAAG
>JAPYYA010000312.1:0-19046 GCA_028533165.1 Leontopithecus rosalia | reverse complement strand
TTGAATTTATAAATAGAGTTGGAAAGATCTGGCATCTAAACAACATTGAGTCTCCCCATCCAAGAACATGGAAGATCTCTCTATTTAGATATTCTTTGATTTCTTTCACCAGAGGTTTGTAGTTTTTTTCATACTGATCTTGTAAATATCTTATTAACTTCATGTGTACGTTTTTTTTTTTTTGGTACTAATGTAAATAGTATTGTGTTTCAAATTCCAGTTGTTCATTGGAGTAATGGAAAGCCAATTGACTTTTGTTATATTAACCTTATACACTGCAACCCTGCTATAATCATTTATTGGTTTCAGGAGCTTTGTGGTTTTTTTTTTTTTGTCAATTCTTTGAAATTTCTCACATTTCATGTCATTTGTCAACTAAGTTTTATTTCTTCCTTCCCAAGCCCAATATTGCTTTTTTTTTCCTTTCCCTTTTCTTGCCTTTTTTTTTTCTTCTTTTATTTTCTGTTTTTCTGTCTTATTATATTAGCTAGGACTTCAAGCACAATGCTGAATGGGAGTGGTGAGGGGTACATCATTCCCCTGTTTCTGATTTTGGGAGGAAAGCATCCAGTTCTTCACCATGAAGTATGTTAGCCACAAGCTTTTGTAGATGCTTTTTATCAAATTGAAGATGTCCCATCTATTCCTAGAGTACTGAGACTTTTTAACATGAATGTCTGTTGGGTTTTGTCAAATGCTTCTTCTGCATCTATGGATATGACCATATGATTTTTCTTCTTTAGCCTGCCAATATGATAAATTATATTCTTTGCCTTTCCAATGTTGAACCAGACTTATATACCTGCGATAAATCCCACTTGGCTGTGATGCATAATTCTTTTTATACATTGTTGGATGCTATTTGCTAATACTTTGTTGAAGATTTTTGCATCTGTGTTCATGAGAGATATTGGTCCATAGGTTTCCTTTCTTGTAATGTCCTTATATTATGTCCTTATACCTATTTTGTTATTAAGATAATGCTGGCCTCACAGAATGAGTTACAAAGTATTTTTTCCGTTTTATTTTCTGAAAGACATTATGAAAAACTGGCATCATTTCTTTCCTTATTGTTTGGTAGAATTCCCCCTGAAATCACCTGGGCTTGATACTTTCTTTTTTGAAAGGTTATTATTTATTTATTTTCTTTATTTAATATAGGCATCTTCACATTATCTATTTTTTCATGTGTGAGTTTGGCAGATTGGGTCTTTCAAGGAAGTGGTCCATTGCATCTGAGTTATTAAATTTGTTGGCATAAAGTTGTCCATAGTATTCTTTGATTATCCTTTTAATGTCCATGGAATCAATAGTAATGATTCCTCTTTCATTTCTGATGTGAGTTATTTATGTCTTCTCTCTTTTTTCTTGGCTAAACTGGCTAGAGGTTTATGAATTTTATTACTCTCAAAAAACCCCAGCTTTGGTTGATTAATTTTCTCGATTGATTTCCTATTTTCAATTTCATTCATTTCTGCTCTAATTTTTATTACTTATTTTTTCTGCTTGTTTTAGGCTTATATTGTTCTTTTTTCTTTAGTTTCCTTTGGTAAAAGCTTAGATTATTGATTTTAGATTATTCTTCTTTTCTAACATATGCATTCAGTAATTTTATTTTAAATTACATATTTAAAATATGTAATTTTATTTTCAAAGCCAGAACCATTTATTGAGTTATAGAGAATGAAGTAAATAATACTGCTTTCAGTCACTGATTCCCACGAATACTGAGTTGTATTTTTGTTTTCATTTAACTCAAAATATTTCTAAATTTCTTTTAATTTCTTTGAGTGATTATTTTTTAATCATGGGTGGTATAAATTTTTAGTGGTTTCTCTAGAGTTTGCAACACATTATTTGGCCTATGTGTTATTTAAAAGTGTGTGGTATAATTTCCAAATAATCTGTTATTTTCCTGATATTTTTCTGTTGTTGATTTCTATTTAATGTCATTGTGATGTAAAAGAATATTCGAGGTGATTTTTATTCTTTAAAATTTGTTAAGGTGTGTCTTATGACTCAGAATATAGTCTGTTGTGGCAAGTGTTCCATGTGAGCTTAAGAAGAATGCATACTCTGCTGTTGTTGTATGAAGTCAACACTGTTTTATAAATGTCAATTCGAACTAGTTGACAGATAGTGATGCATAGTTAACTAATTTCTTGCTAACTTTATGCTTGCCAAATCTGTCATTACTGATAGAGGAGTGTGTAAGTCTCCAGGCATAATAGTGGATTTGTCTATTTCTCTTTGCAGTTCTGTCTTTGCCTCAGGCATTTTGATGCTCTGTTTTTAGTCCCATATACATTAAGAATTATGTCTTCCTGGAAAATTTTGACCAGTTTATCATATTTTAATGCTGCTTTTAATCTCTAATAATCTTCCTTAATCTGTAGTCTAATTTGTCTGACATTAACGTAGGTTAGCATGGTATACTTTTTGACATTCTTTAATTTTTAAACCATCTATGTATTTACATTCAAAGTGTATTTCTTGTAGACAACATATAGTTAGTTCCAATCCTTTGATCTGCTCTGACAATCTCTGTCTCTTAGTAGGAGTATTTGGATCATTTACACTTAAAATGATAATTGATATGGTTGAATTAATATCTACCGTATTTGAAACTGTTCTATTTATTGTACTTGTTTTTTTTTTTTATCTTCCCCTCTTTTTCTGCCTTCTTTGGTCTTTATTGAGGATTTTACATGATTCAATTTTCTATTCTTTCAGCATATCAATTATATTTCTTTAAAAAAAAATTTAGTGCTTTCTCTAGAGTTTGCAATACATTAATACATTTACAACTAATCTAAGTCCACCTTCAAATGACACCATACTACTTCATGAGTAGTGCAGGTATTTTATAACCTGGGAGAATAGTCACGATTTCTCCCTCTCATCCTTTAGAACACTGCTACCAATTATTTTATTTATCCACATACTATAATAACCTAACACAGTGTTGCTATAATTGTTTTGAGCAGTTAAAAATTATAAATAAAATAAGGATTTTATTTTATTTTTATTTATTCATTCTCTAACACTTTTCCATTCTTTATGTAGTTCTGAGTTTCTCACCTATATACTTTCCTTTTCTCTAAGAACTTTTTAAAAATAATTTTTGCAAGACAGATCTACCAGTAAAAAAGTTCTCTCAGTTTTTACTTGAGAAAGTATTTCTCCTTTGCTTTTGAAGACGATACAGTTTGGCTGTGTCCCCACCCAAATCTCATCTTGAATTCCCCCACATGTTATGGGAGGGGCCCAGTGGGAGGCAACTGAATCATGGGGGCAAGTCTTTCCTGTGCTGTTCTCATGTTAGCAAATAAGTCTCATGGGGTCTGATGGTTTTAAAAAGTGGAGTTCCCCTGCACAGGTTCTCTCGCTTTGCCTGCTGCCATCCATTTAAGACATGACTTATTCCTCCTTGCCTCCTGCCATGATTGTGAGGCTTCCCTAGTCATGTGGAACTGTAAGTCCAATTAAACCTCTTTCTTTTATAAATTGCCCAGACTTAGGTATGTCTTTATCAGCAGCATGATGATAGACTAATACAGAAGAATAATTTTGCTGGATACATAATTCTAGATTGGTGTTTTTTTTCTTTCAACACTTTAAATATTTCACTCTACTTTTTTCTTGCTTGCATGATTTCTCAAGAGAATTCTGGCATGATTCTTACCTTTGCTCCTATAGAAGGCATTTTCCCCTCTTGTTTCTTTCAAGATTTTCTGACTTTGGTTTTTTACAGTTTGAATATGCTGTAATTAGATTTTTGAAAACATCCTCATTGTGTTCTCTGTTCTTTTAATCTGTGATTTGTTTCTGTCATTAATTTTTGGAAATTCTCATTATTAATCTAAATATTTCTTTTGTTCATTCTTATCTAATGTTCTTTTTTTTTTTTTTTTTTTGAGATGGAGTTTTGCTTTTGTTACCCAGGCTGGAGTGCAATGGTGTGATCTCGGCTCATGGCAACCTCTGCCTCCTGGGTTCAAGCAATTCTCCTGCCTCAACCTCCTGAGTAGCTGGGACTACAGGCACATGCCACCATGCCCAGCTAATTTTTGTATTTTTAATAGAGACAGGGTTTAACCTTGTTGACCAGGATGCTCTCGATCTCTTGACCTCGTGATCCACCCACCTCAGCCTCCCAAAGTGCCAGGATTATAGGCTTGAGCCACCACGCCCGGCCCTTCTGATGTTCTTATTTTCTTCTTCTTTTTTCTGAGATAGGGTCTCACTCTGTCACCCAGGTTGGAGTGCAGTGGCATGATCACAGATCACTGCAGCCACTACCTCCCTGGACTCAGTTGTTCCTCCCACCTCAGCCTTCTGAGTAACTGGGGCTATAGATGCACACCACCATGCCTGGCTAAATTTTGTACTTTTTGTAGAGACAGGGTGTTACTATGTTGCCCAGGCTGCTCTTGAACTCTTGGACTCAAGCAATATCCCCCCTAGACTTCCTAAAGTGCTAGGATTACAGAAATAAGCTACCATATCTGGCCACTTATTATGTGTATCTTAACACCCTTTGCAATTGTCCCATAACTTTTGAATATTCTGCTCCTTTTTTTCCCCCATTTTTGTTCTCTTTACATTTCAGTTTGGGAAGTTTCTATTAAGATATCTTAAAACTTACTGATTCTTTCCTTGACTGTCCAGTGTACTAATGAGCCCATCGAAGGCATTCTTCCCTTTTGTTACAGTGCTTTTAATTTCTAATTTTCTTCCTGATTCTTTTGTAGAACCTGTCTCTTTGTTTACATTATCCATCTGTTCTTGCATGTTGCCCACTTTTTTTCCTTAAAGCCCTTGGCACATTAAATACAGTTTTTAAATTCCTGGTCTAATAATCTCAAAAATCGGTGTCATATTTGAGCCAGGTTCTGATGCTTGCTTTGTCTGATTAGACAATTTTACTTGTTTGTTTTGGTTTTGTTTTTTGTTGTTGTTTTTTGGTTTTTTGCCTTTTAGTATGATTTATAATTTTATTTTTAAAGTGAGAAATGATTTATTAAGTAATAGAAACTAAAGTAAATAGGTCTTTAGTGTGAATGTTTATGTTTATATAGCTACAAGTTAAGCTACGTTTAATGGTTGCTGTAGCTGGAGGTGCTAGAGCCTTCCATTTCCTCTAGACTTTTTGTTTTTATGTTCTTTGTTGTCTTGGGATTTTCCTAGAGAGTCCTTCTTAAATAGAGTCTTAGCTTTATTGTTCTTTCTGCTGTAATCTTGTTTATCACACAGGAGCCTGTTGATGCGGTGGTAAGGTATGAGGAGAGGGAAAAATGTTTATAGTCTGATGATTTGGACTTAGTCATTTAGTAAGCCTGTGCCCCTGGGCTGTGACCCTAGCAAGTACTTCTCAGCTTTCCCCTTGTATAGGTGAGATAAGAAGGCCGAGGTGGGTGGATCACGAGGTCAGGATATCAAGACCAATCTGGTCAACATGGTGAAACCCCGTCTCTACTAAAAAAATACAAAAAAATTAGCTGGGCGTGGTGGCACGTGCCTATAATCCCAGCTACTCAGGAGGCTGAGGCAGGAGAATTGCCTGAACCCAGGAGGCGGAGGTTGCGGTGAGCCGACATGCGCCATTGCACTCCAGCCTGGGTAACAAGAGCGAAACTCCATCTCAAAAAAAAAAAAAGAAGGTTAGAAGGAGGTGGAGCTGAGTATTTCATTCTTTCCACACTTCAGTTTTTGGTAGTTTCCCGAGTGAAGGCTTTTGTTAATGAGAACAGATCTCTCTTGATGTATTTAAAAATGGTTACTTTTCCTTTCCCCTTGCTGAAAGCAGATATTGATTTTTCTCTGATCTTCACTTTGATAGCTTTGTTGGTCTCTAGGAGGTAAAACTCATGAAATTATGAACTCTCCCACCACCCCCTCCCCCAGCCTGAACCCAAAAGAGTTTTTGACTTTCAAGCTAGTCCACACTTGGCTTCCATAAAACAGTCAATTACCACTGAAGTTTGCCTGCCCATTAGTTACTTACTTGCTCCAGTGGCTTCTACTTTAATTGTATCATGTAAATTTCAGTGTTATTTTCTTTGTTGCTGAAATATAACAATATAATTACACTGTGTATATTGGTCTTGTATCTATCACCTTGCTGAATTCACTTATTGATGCTTACGGATTTTCTGTTGATTTTTAAATGGATGTTCTATGTACACAATCATGTTATTTATAAATAATACCATTTCATTTCCCATTCTTTCTAATTTTATTAGCTTTTTTTTCCTTATTACAACTACTGCTGATATAATGTTGAATACAAGTGGTGACCTTTGTTTCATTCTTAATTTGGTAAAATCTTTCAATATTTCTCCTTAGGTATAACATGTATTTTAGAGTTCTTTCTCTTCCAAGCTACTCTATCAGTTTAAGAATGTTCCCTTCTAATTCTATCCTCAGAATGTTTTTTTTTCCTTTATTATAAATTAACGTTGAATTTTATCAAGTGCTTTTTTGGCATCTATTTAGTCGATTGTCCTTTTATTTTCTTAGTGTTGCAAATTACATTGACTAATTTTTTTAACATAAAATCAACTTTACATCCTAGAATAAACCCAATTTGGATTTGTTTCATTATACATTTTATTAGATCCAGAATTTGATTTGTTAATGCTTTATTTAGTATTTTTACACTGTGTTATTAGGGAGACTGGCTTATAAGTTTTCTTTCTCTGCTGATTTTGGTATCAAGGCTAACCAGCTTCATAAAATGAGTTGGGAAGTGTTCCCTCTTTTTCTATCCCTGGGTGAGTGTGTGCAAGATCAAGGTCACTTGCTACTTAAATGTTTAGAAGGATTTCATCCGTGAAGAATCTGGGCATAGAATTTTACTTGTGGGAAAGCATTAAATTACAGCCTCAATTTCTTTCATACATGGATGACAATTCAGATTTTCTGTCGCATCTTATTGCTAGTTTTGGCAAGTAATGCTTTTCCCGGAATTTGTCCATTTTATTTGTATTTTGAGATTTATTGATATGACAGTTTTATAACATCCCCTTTTCTTCATAATATCGATAATTTATGTGTTCTCTTTTTTTCTGGCTAATGCCAATGATTATTCATTTTATTAGTTTTTTTTGCAAAGAAACAACTTTTCCTTTTGTTGTGTTTCTTTGCTGTATGCTTGCTTTCTATTTCATGGATTTCTGCTCTTATTATGATTATTTCCTTCCTTCTACTTTATTTTGGTTTCATTTGCTATTCTTTTTCTAACTTTTCTAGATCAACATTTAGATTATTCTTCTTTAACCTTTCTTCTTCTCTAATACATGCGTTTAACACTTTAAATATCCTTCTGATTATGGATTTAGCTATACCCCATATATTTAGACATGTTCTACTTTCATTGTTAATCAGTTCAAAATATTTTCTAAGTTATAATGTGCTTTTTACTTTGTTCTAAGGATTCTTTAGAATGTATTATTTACCATATATGGAATCTTGGGGATTTTCTAGCTATCTCTGCTTTTAAAAAATGTTTTAATTCTATCCTTGTCAGAGAATGCATTCTCTATTGTTTCAATCTTCTAAAATTTTTAGAGACTCAAAACTTTGTGGCTGAAGTCAATTTTGGTGATTGTTTCAAGTGTACTTGAAAATAATATATACTGTGGTTGTTGAATTTAGTATTCTACATATGTCACTATGACAACAGCTTATTAATCATGTCCTTTAAGTTCTTTATATAATTATTGATTTTGGGCTTTCATGTTCTATTAGTTACTAAAAGAGGTGTGTTAAATTAACTATGATTAGAGATTTATATATTTCCTCTTTTAATTCTTTCAATTTGTGATTTATACTTTTTAAAACTATATTTTGAAGTGCATTCAAATTTAAAATCATTTTGTCTTTCTAATAGGTGGATCCTTTTATAATTATAAATATCCCTCTTTATTTTTAGTAATGCTTTCTCAATTAAAATCGACTTGTCAGATAATTGCATAGCTGTACTTGATTTCATTTGGTTGATATTTGAAGGGTATATCATTTTCTATTATTTAACTTTCACATGTTCCAGATTCTTGTGCCTAACCATATATTAGGTTGTCTCTTTTGTAAGCAGCATAGTTTTGCTATTATTAAAAAATCCAGTCAGACAATCACTGTGTTTTAATTGGAATATTTATTTAATTTACATTTAATGTGATTTCAAATATATTTATATTTAAATTTGTCATTTGCTCTTCGTTTCCTATTTGCTATGTTTTAAAATTTCCTTTTCTTCTCCTTTGTTAACTTCTTTTGAATTGATGATTTTATTATTTCTATTTTCTTCTCTATCATTCTCTTTGTGATTGATTGGCCTAGAGAGTACACTATCTACCTGCATCTTATTAGCAGTCTTTCATATATAGAAATCTTCTTCTTGAACAACTCTAGAACTTTACAACATTTTACCTACATTTATCCTTTTCCCAACTTTTATACTATTTAGTCATATTTCTTAATTTGGTATATATTTTAACCCCCTGAAGGCATTATTATAGACTGAATTGTGTCCCTTGCCCTAATAATTACATGTTGGAGTCCCAAGCCCCAGTATCTCAGAATGTGACTATATTTAGAGATATGGCCTTTAAAGAGGTAGTGAATGAAAAATGGGTCATTAGGTTGGGATTTAATCCTATATGACTGGTATCCTTCTAAGGAGAGGAGATGAGGACACAGATACACACAGAGAGAAGACGATGTGAGAACACAGGGAGAAGATACCATCTGCAAACCAAGGAGAAGGGCCTGGGAGAAACCAGCCCTACCCACACCTTGGAGACAGATTTCTGTTGTTTAGGGACTCCAGTCTGTGGCACTTTGTTATATTAGCTGGAGACGAATACAGACATCATTATTGTTATTGTTTTAAATAGTTTTATCCTTGTATTTATTCTATTGCTCCTTATTCCTCCACATCATTATGCTCCCTTCAGGATAATTTTCTTCATTCGCAATAAACTTCTATGGTATTCCTTTTAGAATTGGTATGCTTGTAACAAATTCTTTTGGTTTTTGTATGAAACATCTTTGTTTCTATTAATCAAGAAAATGTTAATTAACAATATCATTTTTTAAAAATCGCTTGTGCCAAGCACTGCATTTAATATTCTATATAATTTCTTTTCACTAAATATTTACAACAGTCCTACTTAATCTACAATGAAGTAGATATGGCCATTTCCACTTTACAAATAAGAAAACAGATTGCCAGAGATTTTTCAAGGTTATCTAGCAGGTAAATAACAAATGTTTGCCTTTATTTTGAAGGATATTTCCACTGGGCATTGGATTCTAGGCTGATAGTTATTTGCTTTTAGCATTAAGGATGTCATTTCATTATCTTCTAACTTCTATTGATCTGTTGAAAAGTCAGCTTTATCCACATGTTTTGTATATGTATACATGCACATGTATAGCAAGATACACAAGAAAGTGTAATAGTTACTGTTTCTGAGGACTGTAGGGGAGAATGCATTTCCCTGCCTTTTCTAGCTTTTCAAGGCCTCTCACATTCCTTGGCACAAGACTCTCCGCCCCCCCCCCACTCCATCTTTAAAGTCAGAATGGCCAGTTGAGTATTTCTACAATACAGTGGTTTTGATCCTCACATTTCTGTGTCCCTCTTCACTACTTAAGGATGCTTGTAATTACATTGGGATTACCTGGTTAATTACATGAGCCCAACTGCCCCATTTGCCGATCAGCAACATCAACCCCACCTGCATGTCTAATTTCTTTTTGCCATGTAAGTAGCATATTCACAGGTTCTGGGGATTTGGCCTCGCACATCTTTGAGGATATGGGGTGGGGAAGGTGCATAACGCAGGTGAGACTTAAAAGGTAGAAACTTCATGCTGGGTGAGTGACACTGCAAAATAGTTTGGCAGGTTCTTCAAGATGAGCTTGAAGTGCAGCCTGTTCCTTTAGTGGCCACAAATCATGGATCTACTGGGTAATCCCAATTTAATACATCTCCTGCCCATTGTTCTACCAAAGATGTTTAGATTATGGGTCCTCGTTTTGATGCCCCAAATCCCAATTACGTAAGAGAAGAAACACAAAGGATACTAATGATATGTTACTCCTTTCAAAGAATAACAGTATATTCCCCTTTTCATCAAATTAAAGCTTACCTGATGGATTGGGCAATACCTTTGTTTCTCTGTGAGCCACAAGGGGTCACAGTCAGGTCTGAATGTCTATGGATGGTGTGTGATGACATATTTTTTCACTCCTTTGTTCTCCTCTAGGAATGTATAGGGGTTTCCTGCCTGTTCAAAGGAGGACTTTGTTGGCAATCAATGACTCTCAGCAGTGAATAATAACAGCCACAACTAACCATGAGTCTGGGATTGTGCCAAGTGTTTTACATGTGAGCTCTGCTGCTGGCTGTTGGCTCCCATGCACAGACCTCTGTTCTTGTTTTGCAACTCCTATGCCAGGGCCTCCCACAGTGCTTGGCTCAGAGTAGGTGTTCAATAAATATGAATAATGTGAGTGATTCTATCAACTTTTCACAACATCTTTAAGATGCTATAATTCGCCTATTTCATTGCTTGGATACAGGCTGAGAGAAGCTAAATGACCTCCTGCAATCACAGAGCACGTAAATGGCAGAACTGGGATTCAAAACTGGATCTGACTCTGGAGTCCAGGCTTTTAGCTTTTTTTTTTTTTTTCTTTTTGTAATGAGCCTCGCTCTTGTTACCCAGGTTGGAGTGCAGTGGTGCAATCTCAGCTCACTGCAACCTCTGTCTCCTGGGTTCAAGTGATTCTCCTGCCTTAGCCTCCCAAGTTCTGGGACTGTAGCCTGTAGGCACGTGCCATCATGCCTGGCTATTTTTTTATCTTTCTAATAGAGATGGGGTTTCACTGTATCAGCCAGGATGATCTTGATCTCCTGACCTCGCGATCCACCTGCCTCAGCCTTCCAAATTGCTGGGATTACAGGCATGAGCCACTGCGCCCTGCCCTAGCTTCTACACTCATCAGTTTGCTGTTCAGAGTAGTCTGTGTGACAGACACATGCCCCAAAGAGGGCACATCAAGAAAAATTTGGGAGTCAAGTCTGAAAACTGAAGTCAATAAGATCCAATATAAAATGAATGAGATTAACCACTTGGAGTGATGGTTTGTTGCTGGGATAACTAGCAAGATTTCCAAGTTTCCTTAAGGGAGAACAAAGCACATCTTAACTAAGTGTAGAAAACCAGTTCAATCAAAGTGGCTGTGATGCTTAATTTTATATGTCAACCTGGCCAGGTCATGATACCTAGTTTTTGATCAAACACTAGTCTAGATGTTACCATTAAGGAATTGTAGAGATGGGGTTTCATCATGTTTCCCAGGCTGGTCTCGAATTCCTGGGCTCAAGCCGTTCTCCTACCTCAGCCTCTCAAAGTACTGGGGTTATAGGCATGAGCTACTGCCTAGCCTGTGTGTCTTTATCTAGGGATAAGGAGGCTGGAGTTTTAGACCCATTTCTCCAGGATAATGGTCTTTTCGTGAGGATTGTTAAGCTGCCAGGCTACCTGGAGTTCATGGGAACATGGTTGGTAGTCCTCCTATGCTCTCTTCTGACTCTTAGTTCATCCAGCGACATGTGAATGGCAATTTGGTTTCCTGAGAATGCTTCCTAGGGGAATGCTGCACCTTGTATAAACTCAGCAAATTGATTAGCACATTAATTCTTTTCTTTTCTTTTCCTTTTTTTTTTTTGGGATGGAGTTTTTCTCTTGTTACCCAAGCTGGAGTGCAATGACACGATCTCAGATCACCACAACCTCCGCCTCCCAAGTTCAAGGGATTCTCCTGTCTCAGCCTCCTGAGTAGCTGGGATTATAGACCTGCGCCACCATGCCTGGCTAATTTTGTATTTTTAACAGAGAAGGGATTTCTCCATGTTAGCCAGGCTGGTCTTGAACTCGTGACTTCAGGTGATCTGCCTGCCTCAGCCTCCCAAAGTGCTGGGATTACAGGGCTGAGCCACCACACCTTGCTGGTTATCACATTAATTCTTCAGCTTCTTTTGAGTTTGGTTAGCAAGGTGTCTGTCTTAAGTGGGGTTCCCTGGAGCACACTTGTGGAGATCTTTGGAGGAGGGTTGGCATACAAGTGACGTGTCAAAGAAGCACTCCTGGGGAAAGCAGCAGGAAGTGGGAGCACAGGAGAAGCCTGGGTGTGCTCTCAGGTGAGCACCTACCCAGCCTGCTTTAGCTTGAACCTGTGGGAGACTCTAAGATGAAAGTTACACCTCAGAGTTGCCCCGACCCAAAGCAAGGGAGCTTGGCCTTCATACTGCTGCAGGCTTTTTTCATCAGTTAAGGGGGTTCTTAGGCACTTCCAGCTCTTTGCAGGCAGCAGGGCAGTGAAGCCCAGTAGTCTGAGGCCAGTCCTGAAAAGGGAAGCTGTAGGTACTGGCTATTAAAGGAAAAGCACACTCAAGCGGGTGTGGAGTGCCCCTCCAGTGGAACAGGCAGGGCCCTGACATTGTTCTTTACAAAGCTCCTCCCAGAACTGACTTGACAAGTTCTACCTGTGACCTTGCAAAGGACCTCGCCCAGGACCCACCCAGCAGCTGTTGTGTCTCTGTCTTCTCACCTTCTCTCCTCCACTGCAGATGGGATCCAGCAGGACAGATGTCTGTCCTCCCTTGTCCTTCATGCCTCATTATCATACAAAGTTCTCTCTATGCCCAGGGTAGTAGTGACAGAACAGAATTGTCAGCCTCTCATGTATATGAAAACCGTGGCCACCAGACCTGTGGTCATTTGGACATTCATTTATTTGTCGGGCCAAGTGCAATCACTAACTACATGTGGCTATTTAAATTTAAATTAATTAAAAGTAAATCAAATTTAAAAATCAATTCCTCAGTCACACTAGCTATACTGCAAGTGCTCAGTAGCCACGTGAGGCTAATGGCGCCTGTATTGGGCAGTGAAGCTCCAGATCAGCCCTGGTCTAGAGGACAAGGAAGAAGGAAAACCTCCAGAGTGTCCTGCAGGCGGAGTTCCTGTTTAATAATGCCTCATGAATGGCTACTCGGTGGCATCTGACATGACAAGAGTGGCCGTGGGCATAAGAATACTCCTGATTCTCATATGTCCTTTGGAGTCTCACAGAAGGTGTTGACAGCCATGATCCATGCACCCTAATGGCATTCCTGGGGGTGGGAGGGAAGGGCTCACTATTCCCAGCTAATAAATTGACTCAATAGAGGATAGAACTGAGGGCTGGTAGGTTTCCGTTCACAGTGAATGTGTCATAGAGGCAGGCTGTACAGGCAGGTATTTTGAGTACTTCTCAGTCCAGTAGCATGTTGTAGAAATATTGACGCAGTGGGATCCCTTTAGACTGAGTCCTTGGAGACAGGGCCACACAATTATTGTAGAAGGTGATATCAGGTACATTCGTTAAGTAGTCATGTTTGGGGAACTTTAACACCTAAAAACATTATATTGTCTTTAATACAGTGTAGTTGTACTAGTCAGGGTTCTCCAGGAAAATAGAACCAATAGGATGGATGGATAGATAGATAGATGATAGATGAATGGATGATAGATAGATAGATAATAGATGGATGGATGATAGATGATGGATGGATGGATGATAGATAGATAGATGATAGGTAGATAGATAAATAGATAGATAGATGATAGATAGATGATGGATGGATGATAGATGATTGATAGATAGATAGATGATAGAGATTTATCATGAGGGATTGTCTCACACAGTTATGGAAACTGAAGTCCCCCAGTCTGCTGTCTGCCAGCTGGAGAACCAGGAAAGCTGGTGGCGTAGTCCCATTCCAAACCGGAAGTCCTGAGAACCAGGGGAACCCCGGTGTAAGTTCCAGTCTGAGTCCCAAGGCTTGAGAACTGGGAGTGTGGCTGTCAAGGCCAGGAGAAAATGGATGTTCCAGTTCAAGGAGAGAGCAGATTCCCCACCCATCTACCTTTATCCTCAACTAGTTCGATGAAGCCTGCCCACATTGCTGAGGGTGACCTTTACTCCACCTATTCAAATGCCAATCTCTTCTGAAAACACCCTCACAGCACACCCCGAATATTTTACCAGCCATCTGGGCATGCCTTAGCCCAGTCAAGTTGACGTAGAGAACTAACCATCACAGTGATAGATCTTTTCCTTATTTCCCCTCAGTTTTTTGCCACAACTTTAAGCTTTTCTTGCTAGGCCATAGATACATGCTGTTCCAGGCATTTTACACATATCAGTTTAGTTTACTTTCATGAAACTCCTGTGATGCAGGCACTAGAATTATCCCTAATTTATGGCAGAAGAAAAGTAAGTCCCAGAAAGGATAAGTGACTTGCTTAAAGTCACACAGCCAGCAGGTGGTAGACCTGTTTGAACCCAGACCCATCTGGCTCCCAAGGAACAAGCCATTGGGCATGCTGCCTCTTAGGTCATGAACACACACTTATATTTGTGGTGATTTTACATTGTTAAATACGAATACCGCGAAGTACACTTTGAGCTCTGACAATTGTTTTTAGAGGGGAAATGTCACAATGACGCCTTAGACCAGTGCATTTTCCAAAGCTTTTGGGAATGTGTCCTTTTCATCATAAATTAATACAATTGGTCCATTCTTTGTATTTCTCATCACAGGTGACCATAGGTAGTCCATGGTGCCTACATAAATGTAAATTAGTGTTTATGTTTCTAGGGCTTCTATTTTTAACATTAATCCCCTCCCAGAGCATCAGCCAGGGTAATGGTGGAGAACAGAAACCACTCTAGGTAGCTTAAACAGAAATAACTTGGTACCAGGTCTTACATGTCTACAGTTGATAGGGCTCTTTGTGGAAGTCTCAACAACTCTCCAGCCCTAGACTTGTGTTTATTGCTTCTGCTGGGAGTAGATATTTTGCCACTGGGGCTGCAGCAGACAGAGGGTCAGAATGCTCGCCCCTTCCACCAACTGGGAAAGCAGCCATGTCACTGAAGGGAGGTGGCCAAACAGTTGCTGGAGACAAATGACCTTGTCCCAAATGAGTTTCACACTTGTACCTCTTCAAACTTCACCCAGTTTTGAATTCAAGGCTGGCCTGAGTGCATCAGATTGGCAGGTCTTGGTGGCGATAAGATCTGGGAAATGCAACTTTTACCTCTCTGGCCTTTGCAGGCTGGGCTGGCACACCAGCAGGAAGCTAGAATGAATGCTGAGAGCCGGTCCATGGCACACTGCTTAGGCTACTCAACATCCACACACACCATCTTTCCAGGTCGGACTTCCCACCAACAGCACCAACCTGCTCCCCTGACACACTGCAACCGGTCATGTGCAAACACACTCATTCTCTCCTAGAAAGGGAGACCCTAACTCCTTTCCTGACTACCTTCAGCAGCTGGTGATCCCTGTTCCTTTGGTTCAGTCCCAATCTCATTTTAATTCCCTAAAACCCAAACATCAAAGTTACAGTTAACACCAAAATGTACTCTGTATAAAACAGCGGAGAAAAGAGTGAAGGGAAATGGAAAGTTGGTTTGCATGCACATACATAGCTAACACACACATAAAACACATGCGCAGGTGCTACAATACTTACAATACTAGTTTCTACAACTAATCAGGAGGCCATCATATTTGGCATTTATACATTTCTTTATTACTCAATCCATGTTTCTTTTGCCCTCTGTCAGAACCTCAGCTTGTTTGGATTCTTTATCTGCAGAGGTGATGGAAAACCTGACGCATTAGGGGTCTGAGCACTGATGGATCTGTGGGACTTGGCTGCAAATAGGCTTTGAGAAGAATAGTGAGAGGCACTGTCCCACTGCCTGCATTCTGGCACTGCTGGTCCCTGGTTCAAATCCTGTACTATCTATCTCCTTTGGGGCAGCAGTGCACCTTGCAGAGTGTTGTGTCCCACATGGTGCTGTGAGTCCTCCATAGACCATTCTACCATTCTGTAAGGCTGGCTGCTTCCGGGTGGTGGGAAACATGGTAAGACCAGTAGATCCCATGGACAAACCCATCACTTGTCATCTTTCGGGTCGTCAGAGGCAGTGGAGAGTGCAATACCAGATATTGAAACATAATTCAAAAAGCCCATGAATGGTGTCTTTGGAAGGAATGGAGAAAGGCTGTGAAAACAAATCTGCATCTTGACTGTACCTTCTCTAGTGAGGAAGAAACATTGCCTCTTCCATGATGAACAGGGTCCAATGTTATCAGCATGCTGCCAAGGGACTGGCTGCTCCTCCCTGGAGCAGGTGACTGGAGAAGAAGCCTCAATGACATCTAGAGACTGGGACACCCTACCTACCTCTGCTGAGAGGTCTTTTGGTGAGTGTCACCTAAGACACAAAAGTTTTCATGCTCTGGACCCCTTTCGAAAGATTCATCTATGAATCTCTTCTACGCTTCCTTGTCAGTAAGTCTCTTATTTTGAGCTAAACATTTGGATTAGCTATCTGGCTAAACATTCAGGTACTGCTTACAAATCATTGTAGATTGATACATCCAATCACCTTTCCTTCCAGACAATCAGATGTGCTACTCCAAATTCTGCCCTTGAGACGATTTATCTTCCCTGTGTGCTTCAGGGCCACCTCCAACTGGGGATGTGATGCCATGGTGGCCCTTGTTGGAATCCACGTATCATGCAGGACAATCTGCAGATTAATGTTAAATTGTTTTCTTCCCTTATTGTCCTAGGGAATGTCACGTGAGACCATAGTATAGACTGAAAGAGGAGGCAGTGATATGGCAAGAGTAGATGCCATGGGAGGAGAGGCTACCTGGGAATGCAAATTACTTACATTAGTACTTCCAGGATTTACCCAACTTGTCTATTTCCCTACTACTGATAATGTGGTACTTTAGGACATACGTGACTGGTGAATTTGTAGGTCAGAATAAGAAGTTCATGACGTATAGCTCAAGTTTCACCCACATTCAGACCCTAAAAGGTACTAGCAGCAAGCCAAAAGCTGTTCTTCAAAGGGACAGACATGGTCTTACTCCAAAACCCTGGGATCTGTGCTGCTTTCCTCTGTCAGTTCTTGCTACAGCTTCTGCACAGCAGCATGTTCTATCACAGACAGGTCAAGGTACTGGGTGGTAAGCCTCAAGTGACAAATCTGCCTGTGCTGCAGTCTGAACCAGCTGGAAAAGCCTTCTCTTAGTTTGGGCTGCACTCAAAACTGGTTGCCCTGAAGCTACTCTGTAAATGACTTAGATCAGTAACGGATCTAAGTTTGCAGTAAGTTATCTCTCTAATACCAAGGTCCTCTCAAACTTGTAACTCTGAATTAATGATATGTGTGTATATATTGGGGGGTGGGGTGGGGGTGGGATACAACATACAGAGATTGTCTTTAATTTCAAAGGAGATGTTCTATTATGCTCCAGACTGCTATACCATATACAATAAACTTAAACTACCCAATTATGACATTTTTATGGAGCGTCCACTTTCTAATGCATACTGACCATATCAAGGCATATAGGTACCTGCTATTTCCTGCTCACTAGTCCTCTAGTCTGAACTAATCAATGTAGTGGATAAATAGTGAGATGTTCTGCAGACAAAAACCTGACACAAGGCAAACTGATGTAGTCTTGGAAAAGGCAGTGAAAGCACACTGCTGTCCTTGCCAGGTGAAACAAACATGTTTTGGCATTCTATGCTTATTTTAAAAGAGAAAAAGTATTTTCTGGACCAATAGCTGTGCACCAGGTTTCAGCAGTTGTATTGCTTCACTGCAGCAGATAGTCTATGTCTGGAAGAGCATCTACAACTGGAGCCACTGATTGAGTTCACAATGGTCCACTGCTGTTCTCCAAGACACATCTGTGTTCTACACAAGCCAAGGAAGGCAAAAAAAGGTATGATACGAATCCTCACTCCTGATTTTTTTATCTTTTATGGGAGCCTTAATCTTTGAAATCCCCTGGATGATGTATTGCCTTTGATTGATTATTTTATTTAGTAGGGAGGGGTAATTCGACAGTCTTCCACTACTTTAAAAGCACTCAGGCTGGGCACAGTGGCTCACACCTGTAATCCCAGTACTTTGGGAGGCCAAGGTGGGAAGATCACAAGAACAGGAGATCAAGACCATCCTGGCCAACATGGTGAAACCTTGTCTGTACTAAAAATACAAAAATTACAAAAAATTAGCTGGGCATGGTGGTGTGTGCCTGTAATCCCAGCTACTCAGGAGGCTGAGGCGGGAAAATTGCCTGAACCCAGGAGGCGGAGGTTGCGGTGAGCAGAGATCGCGCCATTGCACTCCAACCCAGGTAACAAGAGTGAAACTCCGACTCAAAAAAAAAAAAAAAATTAGCCAGGCATGGTGGCACACACCTATAGTCCTGGCTACTTAGGAGCCTGAGGCAGTAGAATCCCTTAAACCAGGGAGTTGGAGGTTGCAGTGAGTTGAGACTGTGCCACTGTACTCCAGCCTGGGTGACAGAGTGAGACTCCATCTCAAAAAAGAAAAAAAAAACCCACTCATTTCACTAGTCAGGGAGACAATGTAGGGTAGTTCTAAGTATGTTTATTTCAGGTATTCAGCTCACAAACGAATACAAAAAAACAAAGATGACTTCAAGGATTCATTGGGTCCCACAGTAGAACACAATTGATCTAAAACCTTATCCTGTAATTTATCCTGTCCCATTTTATCTTGCAAACCATAGCAGTTCCAGGTCCCTAGGTATTCATATTAGTCAAGGGCCAGGATCCAGTGATGGGATGGTTAATTTCATAATGGCCAGAGGCCCCTTTTCAAGAAGGCCAAAAGGAAGATTTACATAGTGCCCTTGTGATGATGTTGCAGCATCTTTCTTCAAAGATCCTGGATCTCCCTCATTGTGTGTCTCTGAGCTGACCATAGGGATGGGTGGGAGGCCATGATTCTGTGACAGTGACTTGAGACCTTACACCACTGTTAAGAGCCTCCAGTCATCAAGCCAAAAGGTTTTGCTGGTTTGATTCAGTTTTTGGTTATATGATTAAAGTAGGACTTTGATGATTTAC
>JAPYYA010003119.1:0-13212 GCA_028533165.1 Leontopithecus rosalia | reverse complement strand
GCTCATTCCTTTTTATCCTTTTTTCTCTAATCTTGTCTTCTCGTTTTATTTCATTAAGTTGGACTTCGACCTCTGATATCCTTTCTTCTGCTTGAACAATTCGAGTGTTTAAACCTGTGCATACTTCTCGGAGTTCCTGTATTGTATTCTTCATTTTCATTAATTCACTTATATTCCTTTCTAAGTTGTCTATTCTCATTAGGATTTCGTCAAACCTTTTTTCAAAGTTCTTAGTTTCTTTACGTTGGGCTACAGCATGTTCTTTTAACTCACAGAAGTTTCTTATTATCCATCCCCTGAAGCCTGATTCTGTTATTGGGATGCGCTCGTTCTCCATCAAGCCTTGTTCCATTGTTGATGTGGAACTGTGATCATCTTTAGAGGGTGAGGCATTCTGATTTTGAATATTCTCGGCCTTTTACGCTGTTTTCTTCCCATCGTTGTAAATTTATCCTCCTGTTGTCTTTGAAATTGCCAGCTTTCAGTAGGTGTCTTGAGTGGACGTCCAAGATGTTAGTTCCCAGGGCCAGAACAGCGGATTAAGACTGATGGTGTTTTTCTGCCCAGGTTTCTCCTGTCTGGCTTCCTTCTTGTGTCTGTAATAGGTGACTCTGCCTTACCGGAGCTCCAGACCTCAGTCAGAAGGGGAACCAGTCCTGCTTACTCTGCACTGAGAGCTGCTGCGCTGAGGTGCCAGCACAACTGCTGAGCTGGCCTTAGGAGTCGTTCTGGGGACCTGTGTGGCTCCTCCAAACCTCGGTCAGAAGGGGAGCCAGCCCTGTTTACTCTGCTCCAAGAGCTGCCGCGCCGAGGTGCCGGCGAAACCACTGCGCCGGCCACAAGGGTTGCGCTGGCGACCTGTGTGGCTCCTCCAGTGGGAATCTTCTGCTCCTGAACGACCAGAATTTGTCTGAAAGTGTGGCGTCCTCTAGTTCTATGCGTTTTCACTGAGAGCTGCAATCCCGAGATGTTAGTGATCGGCCATCTTGGATCCAAGCCAGGTTTTGATATTTCAAATGAGACATTTATGTCAAAATAAGGCTATAGCACTTGTTGTATCACATATGATTAGAAGTATCTTTCATAAGAAGTAATGAAGTTCTTTAGATATGGATATAGAATAAGCTCCAAGATATCAGTGGAATATAGCAAGTTGTATTTAATATACTATAATGCTTTGCTACTATTTGTATTGAAAGGGGGAGGATATTACACATATTTAGGTTGTATCCATGAAATATCTGTGAAATGAAACATGAGATAACCATGATTGTCTCTACAAAGCAGAACAGGTCGACTGGTGTTAGGGTAGGGAAGACTTACTGTTTACTATTTTATACCTCAATTCTTGAGCCATATTGTTAAAAAAAATACAGTGTTTAAAAATAGTGAACAAAATGGTTTGGGTATAGCTTACTACTAAAATTTCATAGTAATAGACTATTGTGAACTTTTTTATTTATGGCATTACTAATGGCATATTTTCTAGAGAAATCACCCTTGAAGTATAAGCTATATATACTTGTGATTTAACTACTGAGAATGTAGTGGTTGTCAGGGTGTTGCTAAGTCAGGTAAGATCTTTGAAAGCCCACACATTTAGGTGGGTAGTAGTTTCTGTGGTCAGGAAACAGGCACATCAGAGCATAGATAGTGTTCTTAGAAATCTAGCATCTTAAGCCCCCAGGGCTGAAAGAACCAGAGTTCATTATAGTCCACTTCTCTGTATGTTTGTGCATCCTCTGCAACATTCTTGCTTAGGGATCTTTGTCATTCCAGTGTTGTTCGATATTATTAATAGTGCCTCAGCAACATGGTTTCTGTCCTATCTGGAATGATCACTGGACTAGGACTCAAATTACTTGGTTCCTAGTCTCAGCTCTGCAGTTAATTAACTTTGTTGCTTTGGGCAAATCACTTTGCCTCTCTGGGTCTCTATTTTTTCAAGTCTAAAATTAGAGCAACGGACTGTGTCAGGGATGGATGATTAAGCACATGGCTTGGCTGCTGTCCCTTCCCCTCCCCACCTGTAATAGACATTACTTCTGGGTTTTGGCAGGTTCTTTATGATGCATAACTATAACGTCTCAGAGTCCTTCTCAACATAGACTTCCAGGCAACTAGAGCCAATAGCTAGAACTTGGATGGGACTTAACAAGCAAGATAGAAGTTATCCATCTCTAAGGTTCTCAAAAGTAGCAGTGTGCAGGTAGATGTTTAATGACAAGTTCTCAGCAAAATAAGCAAATAAGATGCCCTGATTTGCATCATTTGCCAATTTCCATGGTGTAAATATTAGTACCATGACTGATTTCAGACTACCCTTGTGAAGTAAAGTGGGTTGCAAAGTTCCCAAAAGTTTAACAGTCAACTTTCATGAGTTGATAGAAGCTGTCTCTGGCCCATCACTGTAAAATTAATGACTTTAGATTAACTGGCCATAACCCTAAGTGAATGTGAAAATTATTATCTTCCCTTGAGAGTTTTATCCAGATGCGTAATTCTTACCTTGTATGGTCTTTTGGACTTCGGAAATATTTGGTTGTCATCAGACCTTGGTGAAATTGTTTACTGCCCTGAACTTCAGTTACACTATCTGGAAAATGGGAATAAGAATTCCTACTTCAGAAGATTATAGTGAATAATGAGACTGTGTATAAAGCACTTAGCATGGTGTCTGGCGTATGAATTGATAGTCCCCTTTCCTTACCAATGTGGTAGATTTTGTTAGATTGTATCTTTATCTTTCCCAGACTTATGAAAGGCTAGCCATTGCTTTCCCTCCAGCACCTTTCTTTTTCCATTATACTCCCTTGGCATTCCATTTTCCTCTGCTCTTAATGTATGTACTTAGTCTTCTGAGTAGAATGTAAATATTTAATCTGACCTATTCCGAATGTTTTATTTATCATCTATCCAGGCACATTTGTGAGTAGAGACCAGCCCTGTGTAAGTCTCCTGAGCTAGCCACCATCACAGCATAAATAAATAAGTGTGACTAAGTCTCTACTCTTGGGATCATACTTAAGTCAAAGATGATACCGAAGGGAGCTTGTCTTACATGAGAACCAGAGGAGCCTCCTAAAGATCAGCCCAGAATATGATATTATACTTGTAGAATTGTACCTCCTACTGCGTACTCATGACCAGTGACCTCACAGCAAGAAGAAAGAATTTCACATTTTAAGAACATACCCTGCCCCCCCACCCCCCTTTTTTTTTGATTCAGTGGGGTTCAGGCACGGTGGCTCACACTTGCTATCCCAGTACTTTGGGAGACCCAAGGTGGGCAGATCACCTGAGATCAGGAGTTTGAGACCAGCCTGGCCCACATGGCAAAACCCTGTCTTTACTAAAAATACAAAACTTAGCCAGGCATGGTGGCAGGCGCCTGTAATCCCAGCTACTCAGGGGGCTGAGGCAGAAGAATTGCTTGAATCCAGGAGGCAGAGATTGCAGTGAGCCAAGATGGCACCACTGCACTTTAGCTTGGGCAACAGAGCCAGGCTTCATCTAAAAAAAAAAAGATTCAGGGGGTACATGTGTAGGTTTGTTCCATGGGTATATTGTCTGATGCTGGGATGTGGGCTTCTGTTGATCCTGTCACCAAAATAGTGAACATAGTATCCAATAGGTAGTTTATCAACTCTTACCCCCTACTCCCTCCTCTGACCTTTTTGGAGTCCTCAGTGTCTGCTGTTTCCATCTTTAGGTCTGTGTGTACCCAATATTTAGCTCCCACTTATAAGTAAGAACATGTGTGGTATTTGGTTTTCTGTTTTGTTTTGTTTTGAGAGGGGAGGCAGAGTCTCACTCTGTTGCCTAAGCTGGAGTGCAGTGGCATGATCTCGGCTCGCTGCAACCTTTACCTCCTGGGTTCAAGTGATTCAACTGCCTCAGCTTCCCAACTAGCTGGAGTCACAGGCATGCACCATCACACCTGGATAACTTTTGTATTTTTAGTAGATATAGGGTTTCACCATGTTGGCCATGCTGGTCTCAAACTCCTGGCCTCAGGTGATCCGCCCACCTTGGCCTCCCAAAGTGCTGGGATTACAGACGTGAGCCACCACATTAGGCCTGGTTTTCTGTTTCTGCATTAATTCACTTAGGATAATGACCTCCACCTGCATACCTGCTGCTGCAAAGAACATGATTCCATACTTTTTATGGCTATGTAGTTTTCCATGGTGTGTATTTACCATGCATTTTAAATCCATTCCACCGTTGATAAGCACCTAGGTTGACACCATGACTTTGCTATTGTAGGTAGTGCTGTAATAAACATATCGAGTGCATATGTCTTTCTGGTGGACCAATTTACTTTCCTTTGGATATATATTCAGTAATGGGATTACTGGGCTGAATGGTAAATGTATTTTTAGTCTTTGCAAAATCTGTAAACTGCTTTCCACAGTGGCTGAAGTAATTTACATTCCCTTTGCTCCACAGCCTCCCCAGCATCTGTTATGGGTTTCTTTTTTTTTTTTAATTTTTTAATAATAGTGATTCTGGGTGCTGTGAGATGGTCTCCCATTGTGGTTTTGAGTTTCATTTCTCTGATTAGTTATATTTGAGCATTTTTAAATGTTTGTTGGACCCTTGTATGTCATTTTTTGAGAAGTGTCTTTTCATGTCCTCTGCCTACTTTATAATGGAATTATTTGCGTTTTTCTTACTGAATTATTTAAGTGCTTTTTTTTTTTTTTTTTTTTGAGACGGAGTTTTGCTCTTGTTACCCAGGCTGGAGTGCAACGGCGCGATCTCGGCTCACCGCAACCTTTGCCTCCTGGGTTCAAGCAATTCTCCCGCCTCAGCCTCCTGAGTAGCTGGGATTACAGGCACGTGCCACCATGACCGCTAATTTTTTGTATTTTTAGTAGAGACGGGATTTCACCATGTTGACCAGGATGGTCTCGATCTGTTGACCTCGTGATCCACCCACCTCGGCCTCCCAACGTGCTGGGATTACAGGCTTGAGCCATCGCGCCCAGCCTATTTAAGTTCCTATATAAAGATTCTTGCTATTAATCCTTTGTCAGCTGCATAGTTTACACATATTTTCTCTTATTCTGTAGGTTGTCTGTTTACTCTCTTGGTAGTTTATTTTGCTGTGTATAAGCTCTTTCGTTTAATTAGGTCCCACTTGTCAATTTTTGTTTCTGTTGTAATTGTTTTTGAAGACTTAGTCATAAATTCCTTGTCAAGGCTGATGTCAAGAAGGGTATTTTCTAGATTTTATTCCAGGATTTTTATAGTTTGAGGTTTTTCTTTTTTTTTTTTTTTTTTTTTAAAGAAAGAGTCTTCCTCTGTTGCCCAGGCTGGAGAGCAGTGGCATGATTTTGGCTCACTGCAACCTCTGCCTCCTGGGTTCAAGTAATTCTCCTGCCTCAGCCCCTGAGTAGCTGGGATTACAGGTGTGTGCCACCATGCCCGGCCAATTTTTGTATTTATAGTGGAGGCAAGGTTTCACTGTATTGGCCAGGCTGGTCTCAAACTCTTGACCTCAGGTGACTCACCCTCCTTGGCCTCCCAGAGTGCTGGGATTACAGACATGAGCCACTGTGCCTGGCCAAGATCTTACATTTAAGTCTTTAATTTATCTTGAGTTAATATTAGTGTATCATCATATGTAGGAGTCCAATTTTATTCTGCATATGTTTAGCCAGTTCCAGCACCATTTATTGAAAAGTCTTTTCCCCATTGATTTTTTTGTTTGTTTGTTTGTTAACTTTGTCACAGATCAGTTTGTTGTAGATGTGTGGCTTTATGTCTGGGTTCTCTATTCTGTTCTATTGGTCTGGGTGTCTGTTTTTGTAACAATATCATGCTGTTTTGGTTACTATAGCCTTATAGTATAGTTTGAAAGTTGAGTAATGTGATACCTCCATCTTTGAAGAACATGCCATTTTTTAAATGCAAGTGGAGTGCTTTTCAAAAGTTTTCCAAAAACTGAATTTTGGTTAAATCATACATCTAGTCTTCTCCCTTCTCTAGTGTAATGTTTATAAAATGAGAGATGTTTAGAGGAAATGCAGTGTGATCAATACTGCATCTCTTAATTACAGGAATCATCTCTTAACTGCATACATACTCCACACTGCTGTGGGCTAGGAGTAAAAAGACATGAGCCATTATTCCTGCCTGCAAAGAACTTAAAATCAAATCTATAGTAAAGAGATAATTCAGCCAAAAAATATAAAGTGATTAAGTTTAATAGAGATAATCAGGAAGTAGACTAAACCATAGCCTATGGGTTGTTTCCGTCAGTTAGGCATAGATGGGAGATTGTGGGAGAGCATCCTGGAAGGAGTGATGTGGGAAATCTCTGCTCCCCTTCTTTCCTCTCTCACAGCCCTCAGTACCATGCTAAGGTTAATAAGTCCTTGGTACAGGGGTGTTCATATGCACCCCCATTGCTTCAGTTACCATTCCTATATCCAGATGACATCCAAATTTACATCTCCAACCCATGCATGAACTTTTTGGACCAAATCCTTGGCCTGCAGCTCAGCTCCACAAGGATGTCTTGAAGATCCTCTGATTCTAAATGTCTAAAATTGAACTCAGTATCATATGCCCTATAGTAGATGTCCTGTGATCCAGGAAACCTGCCTCAGTAGATGTCATAGTTGGCTCAAGCTAGAAACCTGTAAGTCATTCTTCACTCTGTCTCAACCCCCACATTCCAGCAATGACTAAGAAATTGATCTGTTAAATATCTCTTTTGCGTTACTGTCTCTCTCTCCATTGCCCACCATAGTTTAAGCCATCATTTCTTACTGGAACTCTAATATCTCCCAATTGAGGTGGGACACAGTGACTCACTGCTGTAATCCCAGTACTTTAGGAGGCCACGGCAGGTGAATCACTTGAGCAGGTGTTTGAGATCAGCCTGAGCAACATGACAAAAACCCCATCTCTACCAAATATAAATACATACACACACACACACACACACACACACACACACACACACGCGCATTAGCCAGGTGTGGTGGTACACACCTGTAATCACAGCTACTTGGGAGACTACAGTGAGCTGTCTAGCACCACTGTACTCCAGCCTGGGTGACAGAGTAAGACCCTGTCTCAAAAAAGAAAAATACCTCCCAGTTAATGTAACTGACAGTCAGCTTGTTCTTCTCAAGCTTTTCACACACCAGCCAGCGTGGTCTTTGTAGAACACATAGCCAGCCACAGCACTCCTCTTTTCTGTTGTCCTTAGGATGATGTCCAAATTCCTTAACTTCTTCCTATGTTCAACAAGGAAAAGACCCTATTCCTTGCTATTCATCCTTGTGGTATTTTCCTTGTTCATAATATTGATCATGCTTTATCATAATTACCTATATCTTAGCTGGGAATTATGGCACATACCTGTAATCCCAGCTACTGGGAGGCTGAGGCAAGAAGATTGCTTGAGCCAAAGAGTTCAAATCATGCCTGTGCAACACAGTGAGACTCCCACCATCTCTAGAAAAGGAGAAAATAAAATTGTTTTTCAAAATTATCTGTTTCTTCTCAGCTGGGCGCAGTGGATCACACCTATAATCCTAGCACTTTTAGAGGTCAAAGTGGGCAGATCATTTTAGGCCAGGACTTCCAGACCAGCCTGGCCAACATGGTGAAATCTCATCTCCACAAAAATATAAAAATTAGCCGGCACGGTGACGTGTACCTGTAATCCCACCTACTCGGGAAGCTGAGGCAGGGCAAGTGCTTGAACCCGGGAGGCGGAGGTTGCAATGAGCTGAGATCATACCACTACACTCCAGCTCTCCACCCTAGGTGACAGAACAAGACTCAGTTTCAAAAAAAAAAAAATCTGTTTTTTTATATCTCTCCCAGATACTTGACTCAGATTATGAACTATGCCTGTTTTGTTTACTGCTATATCCTTAGCCCCAGCACAGTGCCTGATATGCAACAGAATAATAAATGTGTAAATTAATTTTTTATTTTAAGTGCATTTTAATAATTTTATATCCCGTAAAATGGAAAGGCCTCAAATGTAGTTCTTTGCTAAGTATAGTTATATAGTAAATTATTTTTATAGCAGATCTTGTTTAGTGTGCACATGGGTGAGAGATTGACCTGTTTCTGTCAAGAGCCATGGAGATGAACATTACCATGCCTAAGGATAAGTTAGAGAGGAAGGCATGGGAGAAAAAAACCCTAAAGAAAAGAAAGTTTAACATTTTTCCCCTCAGCTAGTACCACAGTATGTATCTTCATACATATACCTTTTTCTTTCCTTTGAATTACCTTAAAGTCAGATGCCCGAAATGAGAATTATTGGGTAAAAAGGGATGAACATTTTTAAGGTATTTGAAATACTGCCAAATTATTTTCCAAACACATAATACCAACAAATAGTTAAGAGCTACATAAAACAGTGCCTGTTTTATTACACTACTGGCAAGTGTCATGAAAATCTTTTTGCTGACTTAATGGAGGAAAGAATGGCTCTTCCCTACTCCTTTTAGTTAAGGTTTGGTCTTTTTCATCTGATTATTCATGCAGCTCCTTCTGAGGGAGCATCCAGACCCTCAAAGACTTGTTCAGAGTTGGGCCTGCAACCTCAGCAGCCTCCAGGGCACAGCATCTCTGTTGTGCAGTGGCAGGGAGGGGCAGGGATGGAGGGAAAACATAACACAAACCACACCATTGTTAGGGGATGAGGTCGCTGGGATAATGCTGTGAGAAGGGATGAAAAGAACGATTCTCCATTCTTGATTGTTGTGATTTCCAGGGATGAGCCAACAGCTCCAGCGCAGGAAGGGATGGGTCTTTTACTACATCCAGATGCTCCTTTTTCCAGTGCTGTCTCCTATTATTTCTGGTGCGAAGGGGCGGAGGATAGCATAGCAGCTGAAACAGATTAACTTTTATGCCAGTTTCCTCCCTTTGAGTGATTGCCCTGGACCTGGGGACATTGAGAATTCGTCAGAAACTGTTTAGAAATAAGAACGTGGTTCAAGGTCCCTGGTGTTTAAGAGCCAACCTTCTGGAGTTTGTGCACTATTCCTGCCTTTTTATCTATGGGAGCTGCTTGAGGCAAAGAGATCTTTCTTTCCTCTCCTTTCCTACTGCCACTGCCATTGTTCAGGCCCTCATCATGTTTTGTCTGGGCTTCCTGTTTCCCTTAATCTATCCTCATCTATGCTGTTGCCAAAGTGATATTTCTAACATGCATACTGGATCTTATCCCTCTCCAGTTAAAACTGTCAGTGGTCCCCCACTGCCTTCAGGATAGAATCCAAACTCCTTTTCCCAGCTTTTCTGAGCATTTAGCAATCAGATCTCAAAATGTCTTCCCAGACTGGTTTCCTACCCTCCTCTGGACTGTGCTGGGACCCTGATTACTGCATGCACTCTTTGTAAGGTGCTTGTGCTGGTCCCTCCACCTGATAGCCCTTCTGCCTCTGTTCCACCAGATTCACTCCTAATCCCCTCACCTCCCTCCTCAAAGAGAAGTCCCCCTCAGTTATCATGTCTATGATGGATTTTCCCTGGATTTCCTCTGGTACGTAATCGGTGCTGTTCCTGTAACCCTCCTATATACAAGATTGTGATTTCTGTTATTATTTTCCCCTAAATCAGGAATTATCATCCTTTTATGTATTTGCATTTGTGGGTCCCCAGCCCTTAGTACAGTATTTGACATAGAATAAATGCTCCAGAATATCTCATTTTCTTTCTTCCTGCTAGCCTGTTTCTAAGCTCTTTTACCATCAGTGTGTTCTTAGTTTTAGAGTTACAAGGAAATGTAATATAGTTTAATCTTCTTCTTTTTTAATGCTTGATAAAACTAAAGCCCATAGAAGAAAATAATTCGCTCTGGGATGCTCAGCCAGATATAATGGCTGGGCTGGTTAGGGCTGATCCCCTTAGGTAACTTAAAAAGAACCTTGAAACAAAGGATTGCATCAGGAGAAAAGGAAGGAGTAAAGATTAATTGCCAAAGTTCTTTGCAGAATGCTTAATATATGTTACCTTTTAAAAAATTATTTCTTTTTTATTGTGATGAAATACATGTAACATAAAGTTTACCATAATAGTCATTTTTAAGTGTATAGTTCAGTGGTGTTAAATGCATTCATATGATGCAACCCTCACCACCATCCACCTCCAAAACTCCTTTCAGCTTCCCAAACTGAAACTATACCTGTTAGACATTTGATGCCCTATTCCTCTAGTCCCTCAGTCCCCAGTAACCCTGTTACTGTTAAACTTTCTGTCTCTCTGAATTTGGCTACTATAGGTTTGTCATGGAATGGCAAAGTGGAATCGGATGGTATTTGTCTTTTTCTAACTGCTTATTTCACTTAACATAATGCCCTTAAGGTTCATGCCTGCTATAGCATGTGCCAGAATTTCCTTCCTTTTTAAGCTGAATAATATTCTATTGTGTGCATATACTTTGTTTTGTATCTCCATTCATCCATCAGTGACATGTGGGTAGCTTCCACCTTTTGGCTATTCTGACTATTGTTGCGATGAATATAGGTATAAAAATAATCTGTTTGCATCTCTGCTTTCGATTTTTGGGGGTCTGTATCCAAAAGTAGAATTATTAGATCATATGGTAATTCTAATTTCAATTTTTTGAGGAATTGCCATATTCTTTTCTATAGCAGCTGCATCATTTTATATCCCCACCAACATTGCACAAGGTTTTCAGTTTCTCCACATTCTCACACTTATTTCTTTTTTTATAGTAGCCATATTAATAGGTGCAAAGTAGTATTTCATTGTTTTGATTTGCATTTCCCTAACGATTAGTGACATGAGCATCTTTTCATGTGCTTGTTGGCCATTTTGTCTTCCTTCTTTGGAGAAATGTCTGTTCAAGTCCTTTATCCATTTTTAGTTAGGTTGTTTTTGTTGTTATAGTAGTTCTTTATATATTCTAGTTATTAACCCCTTATAATCCTGTACCAGTCAGCATTCTCCAGAGGGACAGAAGTAATAGAATATATTTATATATGAAAGGAAGTTTATTTGGGAGAACTGGCTTACACAATTATAACACAAAGTCCCACAAGAGGCCATCTGCAAGCTGGGGAAGAGAGAAGTCAGTAGTGGCTCAGTCTGGGACTGAAAGCCTCAAAACCAGGGAAACCAACACTGCAGCCTTTAAGTCAGTCCCAAAGGCCTGACACCTTTCCCCCAATCCCCGTCCCATGCAAGTCCCAGAGTCTAAAGGCCAAAGAACCTGGATTCTGATGTAAAGGGCAGAAGGAGTAGGAGGAATCATCCAGTGTGATGGGAGAATGGGCAGTTGGGAGAAGAACATGAGGAGACTCAGCAAGCAAGGTTATCCCACCTTCTTCCACCTGCTTTGATTTAGCCTCACTGTCAGGCTGTCAGTCAATTGGATGGTACCCATCGACATTGAGGGTGGGTCTTCCTCCCCCCTGTCGACTGACACAAATGTCAATCTCCTCTAGCAACACCTTCACAGACACACCCAAAAACAACACTTCACCAGCCATCTAGGCATCCTTTAATCAAGTTGACACCTAATATTAACCATCACAAATCCTTTACCAAATGTGTGATTTGCAAATATTTTCTTCCATTCAGTGGATTGTCTTTTTATTTGGTTGACTGTGCCCTGTGATTCACAAAAGTTTTAAATTTTGATGTGGTCCAGTTTATTTTTTCTTTTTTACCCATACCTTTGGTGTCATATCCATGAAAACATTGTCAAATCCAGTGTCACGAAACATTTCTTCTATGTTTTCTTCTGAGAGGTTTATCGTTGTCCTTCTTACATTTAGGTCTTTGGTCCATTTTGAGTTAATTTTTATGTATGGTATAAGGGTCCAGCGGTTTTTTGCATGTAGATACCCAGCACTATTTGCTAAAAAGTTCTGTTATTTTGTTGTATGTGTTTGATAATCCTCGGATGTGTTATAACTACGTATAGATGACAAAACAGAAGGTGAAATATCCCTTAGGATCCCCTAAAAGCAGACTCCTTGCTATCCTTGGCAGTTCAAAGATATTTAAAGGGCACGGAAAAGCCATTTTGAAATAATGTGAGAAAACAAGAGGAATGGAATGAGAGGAAAAGCAAAGCAAAATAAAATAAGATTTGGATAGGCAGCTGGCCGTGAGCAGAACTTTGAAGTGTGTTTATAGTTCAGTCAGACCTCCTCCCCTGACCCTTTTACTCTCCTTCCTTCTCTTATTCTCTCAATTAGTCCTTCAGTTTACTGTCCCTTTTGAAACTCTTTGAAAGCTTTTCTACAGTCCATGTCCAACCTGTTTTCTGAGCGTTACCTGCTATCTCTCCCCTCCTGCCAGTGTGAAGCTGTAATGGAGCAGTGTTAGTTCTCACTGCTCCCATAGCAAGGCCTGCCTTTACAGACCATGGTCATTTTATTCACTTTACCTTTAGTGTGCTACGGTCTTTCTCCAAGACCTCTTGACGATGGGGGCACCTGTTCACCTCTGCGTCCCAGTAGTATTGTGGCACAGAGGTGGCTGCTCTGTAAATGTATCAAAAAGATGACTAAACAGTTTTCGTTCCTTTGCATAATAATTCCACGTATGCAATATAGTCTTATTTTCAGGGATTTAAAATAAGCATGTGACCTGGTCTCCATCCACCAGTGATTGCAATTTAGCTGGAAGAAAGGATGCTTTTATATACACTTGACAATTTAATATTCTGTATAACATGTTATACTTGTAGCATTCAGTGAATGACAGGGAAGACTTGTTTTATCGCCATTTTACTATTAAGATACTAAAGCACAGCAAAGTTGAGGGGTTTGGCTGAAATCACATAACTACTAGCAGGAGATCAAGATGGGACTTAAGCCTAGGGAACTGACTTCAGGCAAGATGCCTAACCACTTTAAGCTACTCAGTTTGTTCATCTACAAAATGAGGATAATAGGATCTACTTTCTAAGTGGTTGTGAGTATTGAAAATGAGAAAATATGGTTCTAGGTGCTTCGGAGCCACAGCTTAGGTACAGATGTGGCCAAGACCAAGAACCATACCTCACACAACCAGTCCCGAAAATGGCAAAGAAATGGTATCATGTTGCGGGGAGGAAGATGGCGCTGTAGAAGCAACTCACCACTGCAGCTCTCAGTCAAGACGCAGAGGGTAAGCAAACACCGCATTTTCAGACGGATCCTTATAGCCCACAGAGCGGGGGAAAAAGCCCAGGTGTAAAAGGCACGCAGG
>JAPYYA010003118.1:0-13212 GCA_028533165.1 Leontopithecus rosalia | reverse complement strand
TGAGGCCAACAAACATAAGAAAAAATGCTCATCATCACTGGTCATTAGAGAGATGCAAATCAAAACCAGATTGAGATACCACCTCACGCCAGTTAGAATGGCAATCATTAAAAAATCTGGAGATAACAGATGCTGGAGAGGATGCAGAGAAATAGGAACGCTTTTACACTGCTGGTGGGAGTGTAAATTAGTTCAACCATTGTGGAAGACAGTGTGGCAATTCCTGAAGGACCTAGAAATAGATATTCCATTTGACCCAGCAATCCCATTACTGGGTATATATCCAAAGGACTATAAATTGGCCTAGTATAAGGACACATGCACACGAATGTTCATTGCAGCACTGTTTACAATAGCAAAGACCTGGAACCAACCCAAATGCTCATCAATGATAGACTGGACTGGGAAAATGTGGCACATACACACCATGGAATATTATGCAGCAATAAAAAACAATGAGTTCGTGTCCTTTGTAGGGACATGGATGAATCTGGAGAACATCATTCTCAGCAAGCTGATACAAGAACAGAAAATAAAATTCTCGCTCATAGGTGGGTGATGAAAAATGAGAACACATGGACACACGGAAGGGAGTACTACACACCAGGGTCTATTGGGGGGAATAGGGGAGGGACAGTGGTGGGGGGGGAGCTGGGGAGGGATAACATGGGGAGAAATGCCGAATGTGGGTGAAGGGGAGGAAGGCAGAAAAACACACTGCCATGTGTGTACCTATGCAACTCTCTTGCAAGTTCTGCACATGTACCCCAAAACCTAAAATGCAATTAAAAAAAAGAAAGAAAACAAGAACATAGACAGGTTAAGTATCTGCACAAGATTGTAATGCTAATAATTGGTGAAGGTGGAATGCAGCTCTGTCTGTCTTTCTGACTAAGACCCATATGCACCTGGGTGCAGTGGCTCATGCCTGTAATCCCAGCACTTCAGGAGGCCAAGGTGGGCAACTCACTTGAGGTCAGGAGTTCGAGACAAGCCAGGCCAAGATGGTGAAACCCTGTCTCTACTAAAAATACAAAAATGAGCCAGGTGTGAGGGGGGAAACTGTAACCCCACCTACTCGGAAGGCTGAGGCGGAGGTTGCAGTGACCTGAGATCATGCCATTGCACTCCATCCTGGGAGATAAGAGAGAAACTGTTTCAACAACAACAACCAAGACTCATATGCTTGGTAAGGCATGATGGCTCAGGTCTGTAATGCCAGCACTTTGGGACGCTGAGGCAGGTGGATCACTTGAGGTCAGGAGTTTGAGACCAGCCTGATCAACATGGTCAAACCCTGCCTCTACTAAAAAAAAATGCAAAAACTATCTGGGTGTGGTGGCAGGCCCCTGTAATTCCAGCTACATGGGAGGCTGAGGCACTAAAATCCCTTAAACCCAAAAGGCAGAGGTTGTAGTGAGCCGAGATTGTGCCACTGCACTCCAGCTGAGCAACAGAGAGACTCTTGACTCCAAAAAAAAGACACATACTCTTACGCTGAATATTCCTGTGCCTCCTATGATATTTTTATATTAATTTCACAACATTCTAGAGAACTGTATGACTAATAAAGAGCATTCGAAAAAGTAAAAACTTACCTTGGATTAATTCTGCTCTGCTTTCAAATGGAAATTCTCTATCACTTTTTTCCCAATGTACGTTGTAAAATGTCAATAGACGATTTAACAAGATGTCTTGTCTTACGTTTGCCCAAAGAACATTGAAAACTTTGATAAGAGGAAGCTAGAAAAATTATCCATTCAAACTCAGAAGATTTTTTTTATATTAAACTTGGCTTGAAAGTGTGGTAACCAGAATTGACTTGGAAGAACACAACTGCTCTGTTCTGGAAAAACTGCTGTGGACCATTTTATTACCTACAACCACCAACAAAATTGGAAGAGTTTGGGAATCTGGAGCTCTAAGGGGCTAAACTGTCCTTAACAGTGAAGCTGTGTTTGTCTAGGGGTGGTAACATTGCATTTCTGCAGAGAGTGTTACCTTTGGACAAGAGAGTCTACTCCATGTATGTCATTAAGTGAAACTGTGTCAAGAAAACTTCATATATTTTTATATTCTGGTAGAGGGAGGCAGACAGTAACAAATATGTAAAATATATGCCAGATGTTGATAAGTGCTCTGGAGAAAAATAAAGTGGAGAAGGGGATAGGGTAGGCCTTGTGTGTGGATTTACTATTTATTGATTGATTTATTGATTGAGATGGAGTCTCACTCTGTCACCCAGGATAGAGTGCAGTGGCGAGATCTTGGCTCACTGCAAACTCTGCCTCCCAAGTTCAAGTGATTCTCCCATGTTAGCCTTCTGAGTAGCTAAGATTACAGGTGTGCCACTGCACTTGGCTAGTATTTTTGGATTTTTAGTAGAGATGGGGTTTCACTATGTTGACCAGGCTGGGCTTGAACTCTTGACCTCAGGTGATCCACCTGCCTTGATCTCCCAAGTGCGATTATAGGCATGAGCCACTGCCCTTGGCCAGAAATTTTATTTATTTAGAAATAACTTCAAATTTATGAAAAAATGCAAGAATAATACAAAAAGTTCTGTTTTCATGAACCATTTTAAGGTAAGTTGCTATCACTCCTGAATACTACCAGCAAGGACTTTCTCCTACATAACCACAACACAACCATCAAAATCAGGAAATTAGTACTGATTCTTTACTGCCAACCCATTCAGTTTCAAAAGTTGTCCTACTAATGTTCTTATTAACAAGAGAATTTTATCTAGCACCATGCATTGCATTTAAATCTCTTTTTGGTGTCCTTCAATTAAAACCAATTTTTCAGTGTTTCTTTGACTTTCAATCTTGACACTTTGGGAGATTACCAGCCAATTATTTTGTAGAATATTCATCTATGTAGATTTGTTTGATGTTTCTCACAGTTAGATGTCAGTTATACATTTTTGGCAAGGATGCCAAAGTGATGCATAAGTGATGTAGTGTTCTTATTGGTTCCTATCAAGTGATAGATAATTTCAATTTGTTTTATAACTGGTAACTTTGATCATTTCATTAAGAAGAAATCTACTGGGCATTTTCACCGTAAAGTTTATCTTTTCTTCCTTTGTAATTAAAAAGCATTTTATGGGGAGGTATTTTGAGAGTATGTAAATATTTCATGCCACTTAGACTCTCACCCACTAGTTTTAGTATCTGTGGATGTTTCTTGATTGTTCATTATTTTGATCTATTGTGTTTATTTCATTTATATGTCATTATTCTGCTGCAGAGAAAATCTTTCTCTTTTCTTCATTTACTTATGGTTTAAAAAATTTATATCACAATGAATACATAGGTTCTATTTTATTCAACAAGTTCCTTTTGAGTATCATTAAATTTGGTACTCAACTTTTCTCAGATTTGACCAGTGAGGGCCCCTTCAAGCTGACATATGTGTCATTTTGATAAGGCTCCCATCTTTGAGCACTTCCTTTCTTTCTGGCATAATCTTCCGGCTTATCTGTAATTTCCCTTCCCCAGTCCTAGTCAGTCATTTCTCAATCTCCGGGATCTCAGTGGAGAATGGCATTTGATATTTGGAAACCAAGTTTTGAGTGCTGGGTCTGCTTGTTTCTAGTGAGATTTTTCTTTTTCTTTTCTTTTTTCTCTTAGAGATAGCAGTCTTCCTGTGTTGCCTAGGGTGGTCTTGAACTCCTGTGCTCAGGTGATCCTCTCTTTTCTTCTCTGTGCAGCCTCTCACATAGATGACTACAGGTGCATGTTTGGTACCTTGGTTGAAAATGAGTTCACTGTAAGTGCGTGGATTTGTTTATGGATTCTCCATTCTGTTCCATTGGTCTATGTGTCTGTTTTTATGCCAGTACCATGCTGTTGGTTACCATATCTCTAGTATAATTTGAGGTTAGGTAATGTGATTTTCCAGTTTTCTTTTCGCTCAGGGTGGCTTTGGCTATTCTGGGTCTTGTGGTTCCACATAAATAGTAGGATTTTTTTTTTCTATTTCTGTGATGAAGTCATTGGTATTTTGATAGGGATTGCATTGAATCTACGGATTGCTCTGGATTTCAGGGACATTATAACAATATTGATTCTTCCAATTTATGAACATGGGCTATCTTTCCATTTTCTGGTATCCTCTTCAATATCTTTCACCAGTCTTTTATCATTTTGGTTGTAGCGACCTTTCACTTCTTTGGTTAGTTCCTAGGGACTTAATTTATGTGTGGCTTTTGTAAATGGGATTGCTTTTTTGATTTCTCTTTCAGATTTTTCACTATTGGCATATAGAAATGCTACCGATTTTTGTGTGTTGAGTTTGTATCCTGCAACTTTGCTGAATTTGTTTATCAGTTCTAATAGTTTTATTTTGTTTTAAACTCATGTTGTTTAGTAGGTTTTTGATGGAGTCTTTAGGTTTTTCCAAATAAAAAATTATATCATCTGCAAAAATAGATAATTTGACTTCTTACTTTCCAACTTAGATGCTTTTTATGTCTCCTATATCTTTTTAGTGGACAGAGCTGGAATTACATGTATACATATTCATATATATACACATTTGTATGTATGTCTACATATTTGCTCATATACACATAAATTATTTATTTTCATATTCATTTTTTATATCTATATATGCTGAAAGCATGAGTAAATATCTATATCCTCCAGTTCAAATCCAAAACCACAGGATTAATCATAATTTTCTTTTCTTATCTTTTTTTTTTTTTTGAGATGGAATTTCATTCTTGTCGCCCAGGCTGGAGTGCAATGGCACAATCCTGGGTTACTGCGACTTTTGCCTCCCAGGTTCAAGTGGTTCTCCTGCCTAAGCCTCCCGAGTAGCTGGGATTACGGATACCCACCGCCATGCCCAGCTAATTTTTGTATTTTTAGTAGAGACAGGGTTTCACCATGTTGGCCAGGCTGGTCTCAAACTCTTGACCTCAGGTGATCCACCTGCTTTGGTCTCCCAAAGTGCTGGGATTACAGGCATGAGCCACTCATCATAAGTTTCTATCTTTCCATATTATGACTTACTTTTCCCAAAGTGAGAAACTGGGCTGTCATCACCCTTAATATATTTATGTGTTAGATGAGTCCATTCTGAATGGAACCAATTTCTTGATTCTCCTGCTAATCCCCTTCCTCTACAGGACTGAGCTCTATCCTCCATCTGCCTTATCCTGTTTAGGTGCTGAAAGCCTGCTTCAAGCTCCCTCTGCCAGAGCCTCCTGTGCTGATGGCTTTCTTGCCATGTGCAGGACAATGCACAGGTGTGTCACCACCTGTTGAAAAACATAGGGGGCTTAATTTGCTAAAAGGGATCATCTTCCAAACAGGCAGAGAGGCAAGAAGATGTGACTAACACTCTAGTTTGTCTTGCATTGTAATGTTTTACCTTACTCAAACAAATATGACTCATGTCTTTGGCTATTGTAATGCTGCTAATGCTGCTGTCATCACTATGACCACCTGCATGGGCCACAATAGTTCTTTTCGTCAACCTTACTGTCTCAGTCTTATACTCAGGCATGAGTGAGCCGCAGTTTAGCATCTACAGATGCAGATTTTGTGACTGTCAAATGTAACACATGCTTACTGGATAATACAAAATATAAGCACTAGTAACGTTTCAGATCATTTGTTTATTATTGGTATTTTACAGTAATTTTTTTTTTGAGATAGAGTTTCACTCTTGTTGCCCAGGCTGGAGTGCAATGGCACAATCTCGGTTTACTGCAACCTCTGCCTCCCCAGATCAAGAGATTTTTTTGCCTCAGCCTCCCGAGTAGCTGGGATTACAGGAGGTCACCACCATGCCCGGCTAATTTTTATATTTTTAGTAGATATGGGGTTTCATCATGTTGGCCAGGCTGATCTTGAACTCCTGACCTCAGGTGATCCACCTGCCTCAGCCTGCCAAAGTGCTGGGGTTATGGGCATGAGCTACTGTGCCCAGCTTACAGTAATTTTTTTAAATGTCTAGCTATAGCATTTCATATTACATTGTAATATCCCACACAATTTTGGAATTTTTTTATAAGACATAATTTAATAGTCACAAAATAGACTACTGTAAGGTGTTCCAAAATTTAAGTAATCCTTGATTGTTAGATACTTATGTTGTTTCTATTGCTTCTTTATTTGAAGTATTCCTATGCAAAATTTCAAATGAGCAGGTGAAAGGCTTAAAAAATTGACTCTTAAAAGGGACTCTTGATGAGCCTCGGCGTTAAGCAAATCAGTTGAGGCATAAACTAATCTATTGAATACCTAGATATTATTATTAGTCCCATTATAGCTCTGCCTTTAAAACCAGGCTCTGACTTTGGCCTGAGGGCAGGAGAATCACAGAACATTAACAGTATTATATGTCACAGTTTTTTTAAGGCTGAATTTGCATGAAGCAAAAATAACCCATCGATTAATTCATTTCAGTAAAAATAAGACTTTATTGTTTCAAGTCCTGCGATGCTACTAATGGATGCTAGAGGGCAGCAGAAGCCAGGAACTGGCAGGAAAAGCACTCGTTTCAGTAGGCTACAGGCTGTGCCAGGTCAGGGGAACCATCTGTTCAGGGCAGAGACAGAAATTTGGGTCCAAGGAGTCTGCAATGAAGGTTCTATTCAGTAACTTGAGAGGCCAACAAAATAAAGGAGTAACAAAAGTGCTAAAAAGGGTTAGGCACGTAACAGGTACTTACCTTAAACCTTTTGGAGGATTGAAACAGACAAAGGAAGACTTGGAAGTATCACCTGCTTCGTAAGTCAAAAGCCGTGGGTTACCAGGTTATCCATTTGAAGAAGAGGATAGAGCTAAGCTGTGGTAAGGTCTGAAGTACACATATTAGGGAAGCACGATGTCTGTACGAGAACTGGGGTTGTCAGAGAGGCATGACAACATGGCTCTGATATCTATCATCTGAACACATGCTCCGCTGAAAGAGATCAGTTGTCAGGGTAACAAGTGGGTAGGGCATGAGGAAGTTGGCAGCTCATAAAGTATGGGAAGAGGCAACATTTTGGTAAAACAGTTTCTGACTTCTGGTGGTAGAAAGTACACTGGTTAGGAGTCCTGAGAGCTGGATTCTAGGACCATCTACCAATCACTTATAGGACCTTGAGCAAGTCCCTCCCACTTACTTGGTATTCTAGTTTTTCATGGACAAATTAGGCAGTTGAAGACAGGATGAATTCTTAAACATCTAAGATGTCTTAAGTTCCGGGACTGGATTGATTGGTGTGATCTGTTTAATTAAAACTATAACCCAGTAACACTGTGCAGATAGAGTGAGATAACAGCCTAGTATCATTCCTTCCTTTGTCTCTACAAATTGTCCTAATGCAGCTAGGCTGACATTATTGCAATCCCATCATTTATTTCTGCATATGCGAAGAGTAGAAGAAAGAGTACTTGACGTTTCGTATTGTGTATTAATGTAAACGAAGAAGGAGCACGGTTTCCCTGGATTCTTTGATCCGGTTTTAAATTGAATAGTATATATCTGTAAAATCTTTAGAGGATATGTAAGATAATACACAAAGACTCATTATTGAAGTTTAAACTTTTTGGTTGTTGATACTTGGGTCATTAAGGTAGGAAGAATTTAAAGAACCTTAGGGATATTTTAGATTTCTGTAACCAGAGCTTGTATTTTTGAATTTTAAAGTAGTAGATTTTGATAAACACATTTTTCCTTTTCTCTATCACTGTATGATTACCAATAACTTTTTTGTTTTTATTTTCAAATTTCTTTTAAATTTATTTATAAACCTTTACGTAAAAACTTATTAGCAGATAAATTTGAAGAGGCTGTTTATGGTTATTAGACTACAAACATTTTTTAATAATCTACTTTCTTGTGAATAGACATGGAGAAATGTGAAATATAGACATTTAAAAATATCAGACAACTTTAAAACTGCTTGAAAATAAAACTTGATCTGCCTTTCATCTAATTTTATTCAAAAAACTAAAAAAATGTGATTTAAAGTGATGCACAAATTGATTTTTAAAGCTAGACAATATCATAGACATCGTCTAGAGCAAGTGGTCCTTGACCTTTTCACTGCCAATTGTGCTTTTAATTATTTTTTTCTCTAGTGATTCAACATTTTGAAATATTTTGGCTATTTTTTTTCCCAACAAAAGCACTTCTTAAATGATAATTAGGTTTTTCATCTTAAATTAAGCGGAAACACATGTAACTGTTCATCTCTTTAGCATGGGTTTAGCAATAACACCATCCTGAGATGATGAATTCCAACCAAATTTAAAAAATCCTAGCATTTAGTGTAGATTAACTGTGAAAAAATGTGTTAATTACATTATAGTTCAGAAAAATTGAAAATGGGTCCTGGACTCCCATGGACTTTAGGAAACAATTTCTTTTCCCTAGCTCTCTCAGTTTGCAAATGAATAGCTCAATTACTTGTTTAATGTCACATGGATTCAAGCCCAATGTTCTATCTGCAATTCTGAGTATTCTTTCTTCTTTAGAATTACCATTAATTAATGATTGAAGTTAAGTTTGTGCTACTCACAAAAGGAGAATCTAGAAATTTGTGTTGGTTAGTTTGTTTTTTTCTCTTAGATGACACTTACATTGAAAAAAAAATCTAAGTTTAGGTGACATTTCAGGTATCAGATTCACAGAACTAAATTCTGGATATTTCCTGGAAAATAAGTATGATAATCTATCTTACTGTTGTTTTCTTTTTGGAATCCTCCAAGAATAAGAAACAAGAAGTTGTTTTACTTTAGCAGCATGTTTATGTGACTGTTATTTTATCACTTAAACTTTATTAAGTGCTAATTTACTTGCAAAATAGAAAATTATTAATTTCCAATTCAACAGAAGTCAAATAGCAGCATTGTGTGTGTGTGCGTGTTTGCTGATTACAGAAGCAGTTCTCCCTGCCCAAGCCCATAAACATGTTACACATGTATAAAATTTTTAGAGTTGATGGAGGAAATGAAATACCCAAGTATACATTACCTACTTCTCCTACTCTTAGAGACAACTCTGATTCTTCTTCCATTCCTGTGTATACACAGCCAAAACTATCTCTTGCCATCCCTGCAATCCTGCCATGATTCCTGGAAGATTTGTATCTATTTATCTATCTATGTATCTATCTATCTATCTATCTATCTATCTATCTATCTATCTATCTAATTTTAAGAAATGGGGTCTTGCTCAGTTGTTTAGGCTTGAGGGCAGTGGCAGTGGCTATTCACAAGCTTGATCATTGCGTACTATGGCTTTCAACTCCTGAGCTCAAGCGATCCTCCTGCCTCAGGGTCTTCAGGTGTGTGTCACAGAACATGGCTCAAAGAAAGATTTTTGTTTTTATTTTGTTATTTTATTTTTCAGATCAAAATGTGTGAACATGTCATCTTGGAGGATTAACACAGTAATTTATTATCAGTGTGACCAAGTTCCTACGAACTGTTCTAACTGGGTTAACTAGCAGAGAGTAGGGATTAGAATTAAGTGAGATAAAATTTGGAGGAGTGGTGAGATGATGGATAACGGAACTCAGAATGCCCAAGGGACAAAGTATGACAATGAGAGTTTCTATGAATGTATTAGGAGCTTGAAGTTGAAATTGAAGAAAGATGAGGCTGATGGAGTGTTGATAAAATGATAGAGAAAGAAGTATTTTCTTATTCGTAATTTTGCTTAGGCTAGTTCTGTATGCAGAATTTGCATTCTGAGGAAAGCCAAGCTTTAAAAAATGTTATTTGAAAGGGCCTTGGCTGGCCATGGTGGCTCATGCCTATAATCCCAGCACTTTGGGAGGCTGAGGTGGGAGGATCACCTGAGGTCAGGAGTTTGAGACCAGCCTGGCCAACATGGTAAAATCCCATCTCCATTAAAAAAAAAAAGGCTGGGTGCAGTGGCTCACACCTGTAATCCCAACACTTTGGGAGGTGGAGGTGGGGGGATCAACTGAGGTCAGGAGTTCGAGACCAACTTGGTCAATATGGCAAAACCCCATCTCTACTAAAAATATATTTTTAAATTTCTATTTTATTTTATTTTTGAGATGGAGTCTTACTCTGCTGCCCAGGCTGGAGTGCAGTGGCACAATCTTGGCTCACTGCAACCTCCACCTCCTTGGATTCAAGCGATTCTCCTGTTTCAGCCTCCGAGTAGCTGGGACTACAGGTGCACACCACCACACCTGGTAATTTTTGTATTTTTAATAGAGACAGGGTTGCACCAGGATGGTCTCCATCTCCTGACCTTGTGATCCACCCACGTCTGCCTCCCAAAGTGCTGGGATTACAGACGTGAGCCACAGCGCCCAGCCTCTACTAAAAATATAAAATGTAGCTGGGCATGGTGGCAGGCTTCTGTAATCGCAGCTACTTGGGAGGCTGAGGCAGTAGAATCGCTTGAACCTGGGAGGTGGACATTGCAAAGAGCCGAGATCATACCACTGCACTCCAGCCTGGGCAACAAGAGTGAAACTCCATCTAAAAAAAAAAAAAAAGAAAGAGAGAGAGAAATGGCCTTATTTTGACTGGGTTCCTGCCTGTAATCCTGGCATTTCAGGAGGCTGAGGCAAGAGAATCACTTGAGCCCAGGTGTTTGAGACCAGCCTGGGCAACATGGCTAAACCTCATCTCTACAAAAAATAGAAAAATTAGCTGAGTGTGGTGGTGGATGCCTGTAGTCTCAGCTACTTGGAAGGCTGAGGTAGGAAGATCATTTGAGCCCAGGGAGGTGGAGCTAGAGTGAACTGTGATCGTGCCACTGCACTCCAGCCTGGGTGTTAGAGTGAGAACCTGTGTCAAAGAAAAAGAAAAAAAAAAAAGAGAAAAAAGAAAATGCCATATTTTTATACCGGCTTTCAGCACTGACTTAGAAGTGAAACCCTTTCTGTTGGACTCTGGTTTTAATATTGCAATCAACACTAGGATAAAATTGAAATTTTAATTTTATGTTTTTAAAGGATAAACAATTTAAAAAATATTTCAATATTCCATGAAAATATTTATTATATTTGTGTTTTATGTTTGTATCCAGAGAATATTTAGAGATCATCTTTTAAAACAACATCAAATTAATTTTGATTAGAAAACACTTAGACATCTTCAGGAAAGAGAGCATTGCTGGGTTTTATAGAATTGTGCAACTCATACTCGCATGTTGGTTAGTGGCAAAATCTGGCCCAGAAACAAATTACCTGTTCCCCCTGAGATGCTCAATTCATCATTATGAGGTTCTTGAGGAACTGAAAATTAAAAATGTTTTAATAGAACAATGAACAGCCGAATTCTACCAGATGTGTAAAGAAGAGCTGATACCATGTCTGCTGGTACTATTCCCAAAAAATTGAGGAGGAAGGACCCCTTCCTAACTCATTGCATAGGCCAGCATAATTCTAATACAAAAACCTGGCAGAGACATAAAGAAAAAAGAAAATTTCTAGCCAATATCCCTGATGAACATAGATACAAAAGTCCTCAACAGAATACTAGCAAACTGAATCCAGCAGTACATCAAAAAGCTAGTCCGCTATGATCAAGTAGGCTTTGTTCTTGAGATGCAAGACTGGTTCAACATACATAAATCACTAAATCTGATTTATGACATAAACAAAACTAAAAGCAAACATCACATGATCATCTCAATAGAGTCAGAAAAGGCTTTTGATAAAATTCAACATCTCTTCATGTTAAAAATCCTCAACAAACTAGGCACTGAAGAAATATACCTTAAAATAAATGCCATTTATGACAAGCCCACAGCCAATGTCCTATTGAATGGGCAGAAGCTGGAAACATTTCCCTTGAGAACCAGAACTTGACAACATTGCCTACTCTCACCACTTCTAGTCAATACAGTACTGGAAGTCCTAGTCAGAGCAATCAGGCAAGAGAAATAAATAAAAGGAGCCCAAACAGGAAGAGGGGAAATCAAACTCTGTCTCTTCACAGATGAGATAAGTCTATACCTGGAAAACCTCATATTCTCTATCCGAAGGCTTCTCGATCTGATAAACCACTTCAGTACAGTTTCAGGATACAAAATCAGTGTACAAAAGTCAGTAGCTTCCCTTTAAAATATTATTTTAAGTTCAGGAATACATGTGCAGAATGTGCAGGTTTGTTACAAAGGTAAACGTGTGCCATGGTGGTTTGCTACATGGATCATCCATCATGTAGGTATTAAGCCCGACATCCATTAGCTATTCTTCTTGATGCTCGCCCTCCACCAACCCCCATCCTCCAACAGGCCCCAGGGTGTGTTGTTTGCCTACAAGTGTTCTCATCATTGAGCCCTCACTATGAGTGAGAACATAGTGGTATTTGATTTTCTGTTCCTGCATTAGTTTGCTGAGGATAATGGCTTCCAGCTCTGTCCATGTCCCTACAAAAGACATGATTGCATTTTTTCTTATGGCTGCATAGTATTCCTGGGTGTATATGTGATACACCTCCAATAACTGGAGGAACACCAGGATCCTTGTTCTTGCACAGATTTAAATAAAATGACATGGACACACATGGAGTGATTTTATTTTATTATTATTTTTTCCTTTTTATTGCATTTTAAGTTTTGGGGCACATGTGCAGGACATGCAAGATAGTTGCATAGGTACACACATGGTAGTGTGATTTGCTGTCTTCCTCCCCTTCACCCACATCTACCCACATCTGGCATTTCTCCCCCTGCTATCCCTTCCCAGCTCCCCCCTCCGCTGCCCATCCCCTATTTCCCCCAATAGACCCCAGTGTGTAGTGCTCCCCTCCCTGTGTCCATGTGTTCTCACTGTTCATCACCTGCCTGTGAGTGAGAACACGCAGTATTTCATTTTCTGTTCTTGTGTCAGTTTGCTGAGAATGATGTTCTCCAGGTTCATCCATATCCCTACAAAGGACATGAACTCATCGTTTTTGATTGCTGCATAATATTCCATGGTGTATATGTGCCACATGTTCCCAGTCCAGTCTATCATCGATGGGCATTTGGGTTGGTTCCAGTTCTTTGCTATTGTAAACAGTGCTGCAATGAACATTCACGTGCATGTGTCCTTATAGTAGAATGATTTATAGTCCTTTGGATATATACCCAGTAATCGGATTGCTGGGTCAAATGGAATTTCTATTTCTAGGTCCTTGAAGACTCGCCACACTGTCTTCCACAAAGGTTGAACTAATTTACACTCCCACCAGCAGTGTAAAAGTGTTCCTATTTCTCCACATCCTCTCC